>NW_004624769.1:19688532-19723597 GCF_000247695.1 Heterocephalus glaber
ACCTCAA
Organism: Heterocephalus glaber; assembly: GCF_000247695.1. Next base: position 19,688,540 of record NW_004624769.1, read on the forward strand.
AGAACTAGGACTGGAAGTCCCATTTGACCCAGCTATCCCCCCTGCTGGGTATCTTCCCCAAAGAATTAAAAGAATCATACCACAGTGAAATACGTGCACCCATGTTCACAGCAGCACAATTTGTAATAGCTAAAACTTGGAAGCAGCCCAATTGCCCATCAAATGGAGACTGGATAAAGAAAATATGTTTTTTTAAAAAATAAAGTGGAGTACTTTTCTATCATAAAAATAAAGAGAAATTAGAGACATTTTTAGCTAAATTGATGTACATTGAGGCAATACACTTAAGTGAAATAAATAGGGCACACATGTGTAAATACCAAATAGTTTCTCTAGTCAAAAGTACTGTACAATGTTCTAAGCTTTAATATGACAAGATCAGGCAATTTTCACTGACTTTATCAACAAGGGGATCATGGTGGCTACTTGGCACGGCATATGTGGAGGTTACACTATAGTGTCCTGAGCAGAGTACAAAATGACAATGATACCTGAAGATTAATAATTCCTTCAAGATTCTTGAATGAGAAGGGAAGGAGAATAATATGCTAAAACAAAAATTAGATTCAAAGAAAGAGTATAATTTAGTCTTTAGATTGTTCTCTAAGTATGAAAGGTAGCTTAATACCATATCCCTCTATATCTAACTGAGAGGCAGAAGCAGTACCATAAGTGCTATGTTTCCCCATTACACAAATTCTGTTCTCTTCTTCATAGAAAGAGGATTGAAGCCTTGTAGTCTTTGTGGAGATAAGAAAGGGATCTAGGACTGAGATAGGTGGGACAGTAGGGAAGGGAAGAGGAAATAAAAATTATTAATACATGATATAGATAGGTACCTATTCCTCAAAATGAATGTAATTATTATGTATCTCAAACATAGAAGATGAAACTTAAGAAAAAGTGATGAGCTTTCACAGAAGCAAGTGTTTTATATTACTTGTCCTGAGATATTTGTATCCGAGGGAAGAGACATTATTTGAAAAATGATATGTTTATGTCTGTTTTTACTTCATATTACATGTACAGACTAAAGCATTGTTTCATCCAAACAGTAAACACACAATGACAAAAATCCCCAGTGACTAGAGTTCATAGGGCTCACTACTCATTTTTACTCAGCTGTTACCTTAGGTACCAAGCTTGTGGTCTCACGACATGGAGGACTGAAGTCACAGACCAAAGGAAGAGATTAGGAGAGTTTTATTGGAAATAATAAGAACAGTTCCTGGATTTCCAAGAGGAGTCCTGAGAGGGTAGCTGCTGGGACTCTTTCCCAGAGCTGTTTTATACAGCACAAATAGAAACTTAGGTAACTATGGCTCAAACTATAGTCATCACATAGAATTACAAGTATGGTTACTTAGCTGGAGAGAGGCACATAGCAAAGGTATATGGTGAGCATCATTGCCTTTAGCTTACCTACAACTTCTAATGTGGAGAGAACAAAAGCATTCCTGGAAAACTGTAGCAGTATGGATCTCGGTGTGGTGGATTGACTAATGGTCAACTTGTAACACCCAGCTGAACTGAATAATCATGGACTGGGTGTGGAGGATCCACCTGGAATTGTTACCAATAGCCATAAAAAGAGAACTGAAGGCTGGATATTTAGCTCAGTGGTGCCACTCCCTGCCTCAAAAGCACAAGGTCCCAAGGTCCCCAGTTTGATCCCCAGTACCAAAAAAAAAAAAAAAAAGAGAGAGAGAGAGAGAGAGAGAAGTGGAGGGGAATATCTTGGCCTGTTGATTTTCTAGGAAAAGCTTCCTGCAGATGGTTTTCCTGATGCAAACTAGGCTGTTCTCATCGAGGAGGAGCTCAGAGCCTCGCTGTCATTGTCAGGGGAGCTCTGATCTTCACCATGAGCATCACTTCCTGGCTCCAATGTGGATCTCTCAGCTTGGTGACACAAATCCTTCATCTCACAGGCGTAAGTTTTCTGGCTTCCACCACTGGCCTTTGGGCCTTCCAGGTGTAGATCCTCAATACGGACAAGCATGAGACATTGCCATGGGCTCTAGGCCACTAGCTGGACTCATGGAGGACATTGCCTTGAGCTCTAAGCTTTAGCTGGACTTATGTGGGACATTGCAGGGATCCACGCCCTCAGCTGCATTCTTTGGCCTCTAGTGTCCAGTTAATCTCTTCCCTTCCTTTTGTATTTGACTTTTTTAGTAATTATCATAAAATGAACTTATAAAATATGTGTCCTGTAGTAAATATATTCCCTTGCCAAAACCCTGACTACAACACATGGTGTTCTGGTCAGCTATGCATGCTTCTGATGCCTGTCTGGGCTCACTGGACCAGGTGGTGCTAATCACAATATAATCTCAAGCTGCTGTCTATCTCTGGAGTGGCTTGTAGGCCTGGCTGTTGTGTCTCTGTCTTGAGGAGTAGCTCTCTTCAAGTTCACCTCCAGACTCACTCTTGATGTGTCCTGACTTCTGCACTGAGTCCCTCAAGGGCCTGATCCCTCTCTGACTGCCTATTAATTTCTATCTAACTTAGCTGTCTATAATACAGGTACCTCATGATTTGTCTATAACATAAAACATAGCAACACTTTGTACTTAATAAAGATATACAATTATAATTTGTCAGTATTTGATGAAATTTTAAAAATTGAAAGAGAAAAATAATGGTTTTAGGGATGTTTAGAAGCTTCTAATTTCTTCCTCAGTGATTCAAATCTCTTTCTTTAGGCAGGGACCATTGAAATTGCATTAGTGATTATTTCCCTTGAGTTTATCATTTCCCTATCCTTAAGTTGTATCAAATTGTAGATTTTTCAGAAAGTACTCTCATTTAAAATTCAAAGGAAATTATTTGATGAGCTCTCTTTCTTGCCTGATTTTCTACTCTAGGATAGCATGAAAGAACCTTAGTATGGGACATCAATGGAATTAGAATTGAGCTAAGTATATGATACTGAGGGCAACAATGATTTTTATTAAATTTCAAAGTCCCCGGGAGTAACTATGGTAACATATATAAGCATTTTAGAATAAAAAACAAAACTGATATATGACATTGATTTGGATGCAGGTGTGTTTATATTCATTTCTGAGAGGTAGTCTTGACAATGACTGGGAGCTGAAAGATGCTGGAGATGAATTAAGTTTAAATTACACCTAGTTCCTTATTTACTAAGTAATATTGATCTAGTTTCTTAAGATCCTGTGCCTCGATTGCCTTGTCTTTAAAAAAAAGACAAGAATGATATATATCAATCTCATATATTGTACCAAAACTTAATTGATATATGAATTTGTAAGTGCACAGGCAAGCAATAAAAATTTAGTAAGTTGTGGGCCATAGGTTTTAATCCAATTTAAACTGCAAAACAACCACCCAATTATTTCTTCCTAATCCACATGTTGTCAGGAGACCCCAAAACTGTACTGACTTGACTAAAGCTTTGTGGTTGATAAATGAGAAAATTAGGATCTAATCAATTATCATGCACTTTCTACTAGCTCACCCCCTCATGTCTCCTGTTCAGACATGATTTTGTAGTCCTAATTTATGTCTCTATGTTTGATTATGAGTTATACAATTGCAGAGAGTCAGAAATTATAACACTGAAGAAAAGGAAACCAGAAGTGAGCGTCAGGTGTGTAAGAGTTATAGCAAGACATTTCTGTCAAGTTAGCCTGACGCTTCTGCTCTATGCTTCCACTGAACAAAAAAATCTCCCTTAGCAAAAGGCTGACTTTCACTTAATTCCTATTTTCAAATAGGGGGTTTATTGTACTCATGTAAACATAGACTATGCAAATAGATAAACAGATAGAAAAAAAAAGCATAGCAGATTTAATAGAAAACAATACTTCTTGGGGAAAATAAAAGTAACTAAACCTTCCTTCAAAACTTCTGTGCACTTTGTAATTCAAATTGCATATGAGCTCGGATTAGTCAATATTCTTCATGCTTTTGCTTTCCTAAGTGATAACTCCTTCCATTCATTAGAGATAGAAGGTGACTGTGAAGCTTTAGGGAGTTAAATGCGTATACAAAGCTGTTGATCTCAGCCGAGGAGATAAACTTTATACATCCAGAAAGACTGTCCAAAATATCCCAACTGTGACACCACATTGTTAGGCTGGTTTGACAAAGATTAAGTCAAGAGAAGGGAGTTTTGTTTTTTTGTGTGTGTTCCCAGTGCTTATGGTGTTTTTTGCTGAATACAGCCAAGAGAATAAAGTGCAAAGTAATTAAGATCAGTTCTGAACTCAGGTTTGTTCAGCTTGTTTCTCAGAACAGTTAATACTAACTGACTTGTGTTCAGTGTCACTTGGCAAATGCTATGAAAACTAAATCACATGGACTTTTGTAGTCTAACACTCTTTCTGGGTTGAGAAAAATTACTGAGCCTAAGAAAAACTTTAATATTTAAGGTTTTTTAGAAATTTAAGGCTATTAGCAATTTAATTTTATATACAAGTGCCAAACATTTTGTTTGTTTGTCTTTGAAAAAGTATCATTGCAATAAGTAATCAATTATTTTAATAAAATTGGTACCATAAGTATTCATTTGATCCTTTCCTTTAAAATGAGTATATAGCAACAATTTTTAAGGATATTTCCATTGACTTTGTTATATTAATTGACAGTCTGGAAATGTCTCATGATATAGTTTCAAGTACCATATTCTTACTCAGATATAACATAGCATCATAAGCCTACTTCATATTCTTCATCTAGGTTCCCTTGTGGCTTGATTAAAAGACAATAGAGTAGGGGCCACTGAACCACAAAAATAGGGGAGACAATTTCAAGTTTCTCTTACAAACCAGTTCACTTCTTTCAAGTGTTCTGTATTTGTATGGACTGAAATGTGCAGAGTAGTGATGACTTGGACAGAGACTTTCCTCTTATCTCTCTTGCATCATTTTGACATAATTCTCCCAGACAAAAAATGAGAATTAGAAATGAAACTGCCTTTTATTTGTTGTGATTATGGAGCAGAGCATGATTTTGACGTGTGGCTGAGTAGCCCTGGTAAATCATAAACCTGCACCATTTATTCTCAGAGAGACATGGACTTCAGAAAACCATTTAAAGGCAGATAAGTCATTTTAAACGAATTCTGCTCTTTGTTTTCATGGATGGAAAGGTTAAAAGATATCCAATATATTGTCTGCAACAACCTTTAAAAAAATGTTTCTTTCCCAACCGTCTCTCTCACATCATCAGTTATATTCCCTAACTGTGAGGGCCTGGTCATTCATAGCTAATTAATTATTAGTTACAATGGAGTACTACTCAGCCATAAAAAATGAAAAACTAGAGTCATTTGTAGCTAAATGGATGCATATCGAGGCCATACTCTTAAGTGAAATAAATAGGACACACATGTGTAAATACCAAATAGTTTCTCTACTGTGAGAAACTGATAGTGTAAACAAGGGTTAAAATGATTAAACTGAATAATTGATAATTTGAAATAGGAAAAAAGATTCAAAGATGAAGGAGTGAAGGGAGGGGAAGGCGAAAGGAAAAGAGGGAAAGGAAAAACTATGAGAAAAGAAAAAACATAGAAATGAAATCTATGTAAATAGGAAAGGGCAGAGAGGTGAAGGGCATATGGGTAATGGGGAAAAAATAAGAACCAAGATACATCATGTATAGGTACAAACACCCAATGATAAATGTAAATGAATTGTATACCTAAAATGTACCAATAAAAGAACTAAAAAAAAGTATTAGTTACAAGAACAAAAGATAAGCTAGTGTTTTACACTGCAAGTAACTCATACTCCCATTATCAAAGTATCCTCATTTTTATAGATGGGTTAATCGAGTTTGAGAAGTGTAATTGGCTCACATTCACACAGCTGAGAAGCTGAAATTGTTTAAATTGTGCTGTGCTGCCTCTTATCATTCTGAAAGCTGAATTTTGTAATTTGGAAAGATTTTATTTCAAAATGTTTTAAATTCTCATCTAAATTCAGCAAAAGTTTTTAATGTACCTCCCCACAGTGGAGTGTGGGTAGATCTATCTATCTATCTATCTATCTATCTATCTATCGTCTATCTCTCACCTATCTACCTATGGTATCTATCTATCTTTATACATACAGATGAGAGTTTAAACAGAGGGTTTAGATCTCAATAAACACATAAGTAAAAAATGTTAATAAGTTCTAAATTCACCAGAGTTCATTTGTACAGGTAGCTTAAAATTATTTAGTTGTAGTAAGAGTAGTTTAGAGATGAGATAATTATGAGATCAGAGAAGACCAAGATTGTAGAAACCCGAGCCTGTCACTCTTCTCTTACCTCTGGGAACAGAGGAGCTTGTAGGACAAGTAAATATAGCAAATGAAGCACCCTTGGGTGTACCTGTTGGGTTGTAGGTTATGAGCTTACTGGGAAACTCTAGGTCAACATAGCTATGAAAAACTTTGAAAGGAAGAGGGATGCCATATGGTTATAGAAACCAAGGCTTTCATAGGAGTACGGGCCATTTAACAAGCTAAGGACAAACTGGATGTTTAGAACTTTCATGAACAGAAGCCTACAGTCAGCTCTCTGCTGGACTGAGAAGAGCCATTTTTCTCACAGAGCCCTGGACAACTGTAACCCTAACTGTTCCAGGATTGACTAGTGTCAGTGCTGTCTGTTCAGGTTAATGTTTAATTGCCCAGTCTTGCTGAAACTTTGTTTTCCTCATTTCACATTTTTCTAGTAGTTGCAGCCTGCCCTGATCCACGTATTAGACTTTAGATGCCTGATACTTGGTGCTAAATGGGTGAGGCTTAAAGTGCCTGAGTCCACCTCTATACTAATTAAATCACAATTCCTTGAAGCAATTCTTGGCTATTTGTATGAGCTTCTAAAATAAGTACAATTGGCCAGTGAACACATGAAACAAATTCAAAATTGCTGGCTATTAGAGAACTGTAAATTAAACAACATTGAAATTCCATTTTACTCCAGAGAGTGGCTAAAACCAAGAAATTAAATAATAACAAATGCTGGCAAGGCTATGGAGAAAAAGGAACCCTTCTATATTGTTGGTGGGAATGTAAACTAGTACAACCATTATGGAAATAAGTATTGATATTCTTCAAAAAACTAAAACTAGAAATTTCATTCAATCCAGCTAGGTCCCTCCTAAATATCTTATATCATATTATAATGATGCATACATATCCATGTTTACAATTCATAATAGCTAAATCTTGGACTCAGCCTATATGTTCATCAACAGATAAACGGATAGAGAAAATGTAGTATCTATACACAATAGAGCATTACTAAACTTGAGTCATTTGTAGGAAAATGGATGAACCTTGAGACTATAATGGTAAGTGAAATGAATCAGACACACAAGCTTAAATATCGTATGATTTCTCTAATATAAGAAGCCTAAAATATAAATAAAGAGAAAAATGAAAGAATGATACAGTAATACCTTAGATCACAAACAATTTGGTTAGCAAATAGAAACATTCAGCAAATATTTGCTTCCATTTTCAAGCTGTATCAGTTGACACAACCACGGCCATCTTCTCCAGAATCGTGGAACAAATTTAGTTCGTGAAGCAAAGTACTACTGTAATAGGAAATAAGGAGATAGATCTTTTTCAAGTTCTAGGGGCCAAGAGATATAAGGAGGGAAGAAGGAAGGAAGGAGAAAGGGACAAATAACAGAATTGAGATGCCTTATGTACATGTACCAACTCCCCATGAAGAATGTGATTATGTATTGCAAATATGTACTATAATAAAAAATAAAAATTAAAAAAAATTAAAACACTTGGGTATTCTAATGTATGTCATTGTGCTGAATTGACAAGGTCAAACTATACAAGCAGTAGTTACAAAAACAAGAGTTAATAGCAACTTTGCAGTTCATTTGCATTTTATTTCAAGATACTGGAGTAAATTTAACCCAGATCCTCTATCTAGGGCATTTGAGAATGAATGACCAGAAACCATGTTTTCAGAAGTACTGGATAATCTCCAAGATAACAAATTTTTCTCTCCTAAAACTTTGGGAAATTTAGATAAGATTATTTAAATAAGTCTTACAAGATGTTTCATTGACAATATTAACAGAGGTCCTTTTCCAAACCCTTATTTGAAGAAAGTAGTAATTGCAAGGTAAATTAGCAGGAAATGCATTAGAGCAATAGAATTATAATTGTTAAAGTCCAAGAATCTTTAACGCATATTGATCGATCTTTTAGCAATTAATGCTATAATACAGAATATTCCACATTTTGTGTATTACTTCTGATGTAAAGCTGAAATAGTTTAATGTGGCCAGAGTTAGGTAGACCAATGAGGGATAGATTAAGGAAAAATACAGAACTCATACAGGTGATTCATACAATGTATTAATCTCCCATTGTTTAAACATATTCATTGAGTGCCTACCATTCTAGACATTAATGAGAAATAATCACTGGCGTTAATGTAATCTACATTCTTCTGTTACAGTCACCTGTGAAGCAAAAATGTGAAATATAATATTGTGATATATGTATGTATTTATAATAAATGATATGAAGAAAATAAAAAGAATGAAAGGGCAAAGAATAATAGAGGGAAAAAGTAATTTAGAAGGGTTGCTAATGAGCACTTTCTGAATGGGTGATGTTTGCAAGAGACCTAATTAAATTGAGAAAGTAAGACACACAAATATTTAACAGCAAAGCATTTGTAGCGGAACAAAAAGTAAGTGGAATGTTTAATGTATAACAGAAGACTGTGAACAAGATACAGTGAACAAGTTGAAGAATACAAGATACAGTTTGAAAACTAAAGGTTGTTCAATCAGTCCTTCAGAGAACAAAATAACCACCTTCCTCCCCACAAAAAAACAAGAGAAACGAAAAAAGAATCAAACTCTTCTTATAATTACTTAAAAGTGATTTATTTTTAACTTCAGCTGCATCAACTTTATAAGTACTTTGTATGAAGGAGAATAAATACATGATCAAACAGATTTAAGAAGTAGTGGGCTCAGAATGTCATTAAGTATGTTTCTTTTATTGTAGAATTTAGAACTTTTATAGTATGACTTGTGGTAATCTATGACAGAGATTATAATCAGTTTTAAATTTTAATGTTATTGATAATTTTTTACTTTAAATTATTTTTCCAGTGTTTGAATTTCTTTGAATCCCCTTAGAAGTCATTGTTCTTGGCCACACAATGTAAAAAGATCTGCATGGTCAGAGATAAGTTACACTGGAACTAGAACTGAACTCTAGCCTGTATGTTACTCATCATGTAAAGGGAATATACAGAGACAATAGCACTTAGGAAACAAAATATGTTATTTAGAGAGAAGTTTTCCAAAATACTCTATCTCTAGAGGAATTGGCTCACCAAAGAAAACAACTCAACAGCCATTTAGTTCTACAGATATTGATTGCCTCTGTCCTGTTCTCCTTTCTCCTTCTAAACTTTCAATTACACATATGTTAGACTAGTTGATAATGTCTCACAGACCTTGGATACTGTAGTTCTCCCTTATCCATGGTTTCAATTTGTGAGATTTTAGTTTCCTGCAGTAAATTATGGTCTGAAAATATTAAATGGAAAATTCCAGAAATAAATAGTGTATCAATTTTAAGTTGTATGTTGATGTTTGTAGCTTGATGAAAACTCACTGCATCCAACTCTATCCCACCTGGGACATAAATCTTATTTCTACTCAGCATATTCACAGTACTTAAGTTACCCACTTGGTATCACATAGTAGCTGTCTAGGTTATTAGATCAGCTGGTGTAGTAGTGCAGTTTGGGTACAGGGATGCTATTCTGTGCTGCATCCACTGGATGTTTTGGAACATATTCTCCATGGATAAAGTAGGATTGCTGCACTCTTATTTTTTATTTTCTTCTGATTTGGGAATAACTTCTATAGACTTTTCAAATTCACTATTTCTTCTTTAGCTTAAAGATTCTACTAATAATACTTTGGGTGGACTGTCTTCATTTCTTATTGTATTTATTTTGTTTGTAGAGTTTTCCATCAGATTTCTTTTTTCTTAAAATCTTCATCTCTTCACTGAAATTACCTATTTGGTATTGCATGCTATGTACTTTATCCATTAGAGTATTAACACACATCAATCATGATTATTTAATTCTCATAAGATATTTCAAGATTTGTAGCATCTGAATTCTGTTAGTACAATTGCTTATTTCCTTGGGAAAGTCTTCATTTGTCCTCTTGTTTTGTATGCTTCTTGATAAGGTGGAGGTGAAAGCCAGATTTCTCCCCTAGGGCTATATAAATTGAGATAATTTTTAATGTTTAGAAATGGGGTTGCTATTCTTCTTGCAGATCTTTGTGTGGAATGTTGAGTAATCTCAGAAATTGAGCTGGATTGAAGCTTTTGTGCTATAGCTCCTCAGTTACTGTGGATTTAAACATTCTCAGGAGATAGGTTATGTTTAGTGTTGCAGCTAGTTTGTCAGAGGGCTTTGTTCCATGTCTTCTCTACCCTCTTGCTTTAGGTCTTCTCTGTGAGCTATGCCTAAGAAAAGTTTTGTCCCTTTCTTGCAAGTTATATGATACTAGATGCTTGCTGATCAGGCACTGAGTATGTATAAGTAGGTGGAATCTCTGCTCTTCTGAATAAGTCTCTGTCTTAGGCAGACACCAAATTGTGTCTAGGGGGAATGTGTGCTTCTTTTTCTCCAGGAGCTGTGTGTGTATCCTGAACACCTTCCTTCACCTCCAATACACCAAAAGCTCTTGTTCCAAAAAGTAGAATGGAGAAAGGGATCATGGAGAAATACCTCACTTCTGCAGAAGCTATTGCTTTCCTTCTCCAGTTTGTACTATAAAGTAGACTTTCTCAGGACTCCTCTGAACTTTTTGAGTGCCCAGTAAGATCCATGCAGAAAAATTCTGCAAGAGGATGTGGCCTCCTATATTGGATATGTGGTGATCTGGGCCTCACCTTCTGTCAATAGGCCTCCATTATTTTGCCAGTCACCCGAGCTGACCTGGCTTAGTGGGCTATACCTAACCCTGGTGAAATAGTGCTGGCATTTCACCTCTCTTCACAGAAACATGTCTCTCTTCAGATTTTATGCTAGTGGGTTGTCCTGCTCAGCTCTCTGATGGGTTTCACAAAAGGTATTAACTCTTGTCAATCTAGAGTTTTGTTGTAAGTTTGGAAGTGACACCCATTTCAGCTGTCAATATGCTTATGTGAAACAGCTCAACAGAGAAGGAAACATTGCCAAGATCACCGAGGCTATTGATAGTATATTCCTGGTGGAAAAATAATAGTTTTCTCATATGGCTGTCATATTTGAAAATGTCATAATATGGCATATGTTGCAAAAGGTCAAGAATAAAGCCATTTTCTTTATGGAGTCAGTAATTTCCAGGAATGATGGCTCGAAGCTTCCCTTATTTTGTGGGTTAGAGTTGCTGTTTGGTTGTTTGCCTGTCTTCCAGGACACAATAGATTTTCCAGGCCAGCTGCAAGGCATAGGCACAATTACTTGCAACTAAGACAGAGGAAGGTGTCATACTTGTGGTTTGCTTACTTCTTGCACTTATTTCAGTCTGTGTTTATAATTAAGATTTTTTTAAAAGTTCTTATTTTATTACAAACTGCAAGATTAGTTCTCCACAATCCATCCTTTCTTTGTGTTTCTTATGGCATAAAATATTTTAATCTTGGTTTAAAGGAAGATTATTCATGTCAGTATGTAAAAAAACTAGGAAGAAAGTGTGGGCCCATTTATAAAATGTCTTCATCTCCAGTTTTTCACCTGTAACTAAACCACTCAGTCTCATTCATTAGTATTTTCTGTAGTTGGAAGACTTCTCCATGCTCGCGTATCTATATTTAGTAGCAACTGTCATCTACAGTCCTCATCACAAATTTTTAGTGGCTGCATCTACTGTCTGCCTCTTGGAGAATACAGGGCTCCCTGGTATCCTCACTATCTCCTGTCTGTGAAATTCTCACCTACTAAATGTATTGTATACTATTTTCTTTCCATCCATATCTGTCTCTTTTTTTGTTCATTTCTTGTTCCTTCTTCACTTTCTACCATGTCCCATCATCTCCACCTTTCCTGACCTGTCAGAATACTTATTTCTTCTAATGCATTCTATGACACTTGATTGCATCCTGTCTTAAATTGTTCTCCAAATCTTTCATGGATCATGTCTTTCCAAAATTACTAGATTCCCTAAGGGAGGAAGCCTGTCAGTCTTATTTTTTTGTCCCCATGCTCCCTTGCACATTGTCAGACATACAGCAAGCATGTGACAAATGCCGAGTCAAAAAAAGTTTGAATTTCTTCATTGAAAAGAGGGAGAGGGAAGGGGTGAAGTGGGGCATTGTATGACTTGAATCTTTTGCCCTTTGAAACTGATATAGAATTTGAATTGACATTTTAACAGTATTAAGAAGTGTGGGACCTTTAGGAGGTGATTATGTCATGAGAGTTCTCTTGTCATGGGTGGAATTAATGCCATCATCATGAGTGTAGGTTTGCTTGCTTTCACTCTTTTTGCCTGTCTGTCTGTCTATCTGCCTTCCCACTATGAGATAACGCCCACATTAGATGCTGGAACCTTGATACAGAACTTTCCAGCCTCCAGAACTGTGACTACATGAATTTCCCTTCATTATAAATCTCTCAGACTATGACATTTCTCTGTTATAGCATACAGAGCACAGGCAGATATCTATTATATTAAGTATAAAGGGGGAAAATAACCTGCTGACCATCAGCACTTCAGAATTACAGTAAATTGGCTGAAATCCCTGTAATATTCCCTGCCTCTGATTTCTGTGCTCTGGTGGTTCCTGTCCGCCTCCAGTTTCCCAGAAGTCAAGGTTGTCACTCCACATTACTGAGGCTGCACTGCAGTGTTCTCTCCCTCATGTTGAGTCCTCTTTGTGCAGATATTCCACTTTCTTACAGAAGAATTGCTGCACATCTCTCTCCTTTTTGCATCTTCCATCAGTCACCTTTTGTGATGCAGCAGGTGCCTTCCTCAGGGTACACAGAGCTGTGCAGGGTCAATTTAACTGAGCACAATTCCATTGTCAGGGAATTATCAGGCTTCTGGAAACACTTTGTTGGTAATTACATTCTGCTGCTTTAATGTTAAGTGTGACACACAAATGACATGATGGAACTGTGTTAGATGACAAATGTGACATCTGCAACAGGGCCCACCTCAAGCTGTCAGCAACATCTCAGTTTGGGATGCTCTTGTGGCCACACTGGCATCCTGTGACACCTACCTCTTAAGCAACACACTGTCTTTATCTGGTTTATTGCTTCAAGTTTCAATCGGCGGATTATTAGGCAATGTGTCCCAATGATAGCAGAGGCTGATGAAAACTTTTGCCACTCTTCTGCCAGTGAACATATGTTACTATAATAGAGGATTTGCGTATTGTAAATTGCTACACGACCTCAGATTTCTGCAGGTTTATGATTGTTCCCAGTGTGATTCTGACAGCAAAGTGGCTCAGAATTGCTTGCTGAGTACATTGAATGCCCAGATTTTGTCCAGCATTCTTTCCTGAGTTACTGCTAAAATAAAAGCTGATACCATTACCTAAAGCAGCACATCACTTAAGAAAAAAAAGCATTATTCAACAATAACTTTTGGGGAACTGTTGGGGACCTTTAATTGTGTGAAAGAAGAAGAAATTTATTGTTGAATTAGTGCCTTCAATTTCCTAGTCAGAACATTATCAAGTATGTTTCAACCAATAACATCAACTCTTTTCATAATATCTCTGCAAAAAAATGAAACAAAACAAAATGCAATAAAACAAGCTACTTGCAGTTACCAGGTTCTAGGTCTAGTGCTTTTGATTGAAGATGAAAAATTTGGCCAACTGAAACTGTTACATTTATATGCATCAAAAAGAATAAAATAAATATTTCTGGTATTGAATATAATTAATTTAAAATTGAATGGCAATTAAAATATGAAAATTCAAATTAAATTTTGAAAAAATATTTTATGGTATTTTAAATAAAATTCTAAACATTCATATTTAAAAATAAGGGATACAATAAAATGAACCCTTTCCCCTGAAGAAAATGTCAGCAAGGCAAACTTGAAATTTATAACATACGGTGTTTTTGAGTAGTTATATAGTCAGCATGAAAAAAATAATTTATGATTTCCACTAAAGAAATTTGAAATTTACTTTTTTGATGCTAATACCCATATCCAGGAATTTTTAAGCCAGAGAAATAAATTATCATTGTTTAAAAATATGCTAGGCTATTGACAGCCCTGCTGTACTGCAGCCATTAATGTTATTTTCATCTGTAGTGGATGACAGGTACCAAGAAGAGCTGTCCTTTCTCTGGGTAAGAATGTGAACTTTTATGCTTACCTCCTCCTGAAGAATCTCTCTCTCTCTCTCTGTCTCTCTCTCTCTCTCTCTCTCTCTCTCTCTCTTCCCTCCCTTCCTTTCTACTTTTGTACTTCACATATATTTTATATAGATATATACATCAATAAATATATTTATATTTTTTTAATTTCTGAAAATTACTTACGTAGTTGGGCCTACTTAATAAACAATATCAATCAGATTATTTCATTCACTCTTATTAGTATATGAACATTATCTTTCTACTTATATAAATGCAGAGATTTTTTTAAAATAGTACTAGGGGTTGAACCCAGGGCCTTTTCACTGAGGTATTTTCCCAGTAACACAGGAATAATGTTACTTTCCTCATTCTTCAGAAGTTTTAATTCCTCAGTAACCTTTTTCTTTGGAAGGAAGGAAGATCAGAAAATTTAGGTAAAATGAAGATTTCCTATAGAGTGTGTGGCTACAGCATGGTGAATGAGGTTACTCAGAATGCCAACACTGAAACATAAAGATACATAAGAAATTTTACTGAGGAATCTCTCAAGAGTAAGTGGAGGGAAGGAAGGTTAAAAAAAAAGGATGGGTTAGAGGAAGAAGCTGGACCAGGATAGAATTAACCCAAAGCCTCAGCCATTCCTTTCAAAGAGATCTAAAACTGGACAGAACCCTACAGTTGCCCGAGATAGGATGAATTTCTATTCCCTTGCATGTGACAATTATTTGAGAAACTGGGCTGCTGATGGAAGAAGGATGTGATTTTAGTGAGGGGATTTCTTTAGCCAAAGCGATTGCCCTAAAGTCTGCACAGCTGAAGGCTATCAGTGGTCAACACTCCCAACATTGGGAGAATGAGTCCTTCATCCTGGCACGATTTTGTCACAGTGTGGTTCATAACAACCACATGCAGGCAATTTGAGGACTTCCATGTTGCAAAGTAAGAAGAACTTTGGTCTGGTGTGAAACTTTTGATTTGCTTTCTATTTCTTTTCAGAAGAAATAGTGTTCTATCACGCTCTGTTTCTCTCCTGGGCCCCACCATCTTTGGTAAAGGATTTCTAGACAGGCAGCTTCCTTTCTTTAGGGAACAGGTCATGGGCTTCTTCACGTGGTTTCAAGTAATATCCACCAGCCATACATTTTACACAGAAAACAGAGACAACATCTCCAAGAAACTCTTTATTAAATCATCTTTAGTTATCCCCATATCTGTATATTGTTCTTTCTGCTTATCTGCAGTGAAGGAAAGATTCACATACTTTTCTGGTGTCTTGGGTTATGGCTGCTTGTTTTCTTTAACTATCAATTTTATCTGCCATTGCCCTCAAACTTTTCAAAAGTTGAGTCTACTCCTACTACCTTTTCTTGTTTTTCTCCAACATTATGACTTTTATTTTAAACCTTATATCTTTCTCTGCTGTATTTCATTCTTGAGCAGGGAGCTTACATATGAAGTTCTTACCTTGATTGCAAATGCCATGTCTACTTGACAGAATAGAATAGTATTTGTTTTGGCCTTAGGCAGACCTATCAACAAAGCCTGCACCTTATTACCCATGAGACGTAAGCACAATTTTATGTCCTCTCTGAGACTCAGCTTCTTTTTAAAGTGAGACTAACGTGTGGTACATAAAATAAACATAAGGACACTAGAAAAGAATTAGCACAGGGCATGGTACATCACCAGCACAGAAGAAATGGTTGCTCTCTTATTTTGTTTGTCTTGTGTTCTTATGAAAAAGCAATCTTCATACTTTACGTTTTTTAACCTTAATACTTTAATAAGATCCCAAATCCATCAGACAATCAGAGTGCAAGAATCTTAAAAGATTCAGTGAGGCTTGGTATATATATAAAGTGGCTTAGCAATGTGACATTTCAGGCAATGATGCATGTAATATCATTGCTGAGTACTACCTTGAGATTAAAAAAATTTCATATGTAAGAGCAGCAGAATTTTATATCATTTTTTCCTTGTTTGACATCTTTGCTTTTGATAGTTTTATTTTTTATTTTCTATAAAATTGATTGATGAAAATATAAATTAGTTATTTCCTCAAAGTACGAAGTCAATCACAAAATGCTATAAAATATATTAAATTCAATTAGAGTTATGTAACTGTGGTAGTAACCTTGCATCAAAGAAATGATATTAATATTATCACCTCTATTCGGTTCTCAGGACTACTAGAACAAAACTCCACAACTAGGTGCTCTAGACTATGTAAATCAATTTTTCACTGTTCTAGAGAATGTACTCCAACACTAAGGTGTTGGCACAGTTTGTCTTATACTCAAGCTCTGAGGAGAACCTATTCTAGATCATTCTCCTAGCTTCTGCAGTGTCCAGAAATCATGGAGACTCTTGGCTTATACATGAATCACTTCAATCTCTGCCTTTGTCTTCACACTGCTGTCTTCATTTTGAAACTCTCTTACTGGATCTTCACACAATATTCTCTTCTCTGTGCATTCATTCCATACTTTCTCCCATTTAATACAGACAGTGATACATTACATTAGGACTTGTCCTTATTCAGTGTGATCTCCTTGTAAATTAATTGTACCTGCAATGACATTATATATAAATATCATATTTATAGGTACTGGGAATGAGAATTGGAATTACAAATTTTTGAGGAGCAAAATTCAATCTCTACTAAACTCAGATATTTTTATAGTGGCTGTGTTAGCTAAGATATTTCACATCACACACTAGAAACCTAAGCAAGCACTAGGTGAAATACTTTTGGAAAAAATCTGGAATATTCTAGAATTAAGCAGAACATTATACACAAAAGAAACGAAAGAATTGCAGCATTCTTGAGAATGGGAAGCATCTATCTTCTCATCTATGTACTTCTCCATTTTTTGTGTCTAGTTGTAAACTTACTTTCTTTGTTCTTTATTTATAAGATAAAATAGATACCCATCTCTTCTAAGGGCTGAAGAAAAACTCAATCAGAAACTTTTTAATCTCCCTTTCTTTCTCTCTTTCTCTTTCTCTCTCTCTTTTTCTTTTTTCTTTCTTTCCTTCCTTTCCTTTCTTTCTTTCTTTCCTTCCTTCCTTCCTTCCTTCTTTCTTTCTCTTTCACCAGAAACTGAACCCATGTCCTCAACTTTGCTAGGAAAGTGGTTCACTGCTGAGCTACATGCCCAAACACTTTTGTAGTTGGGGTGGCAATGGAAAATTTCAGAAACCCAGGAAATTGGGTGATCTTTTTACTGCCTTTATTTTCCTCGGTAGAAAAAGTGAGACTGTTTTAGCAAGAAAAGAAATTTGACATGGCATTTTAGGAAGAAATTAATATTAAAATTTTGTGAAAGTTGTTTTGGGGAAGGACAATTATTTGTGGTAGGATGGTAAGATCTATATGATATGTGTGATAAGAATAAGAGTGTGCTAAACCCATATATGGGGCTGGACACCATACATGTTTTGTGGATGGATTGATGTTCTGCTTGTATCCTTTCAGTAGCAATGGTTGGTAACTCCAGTGCATTATATGATTACTGGATGAATGTATCATACAGCTTTTGTTGAGAACAGAACCCTTACATAAATGGTACATGGAACATTTCAAGTTTATTTAAACTGTTTGCATTGGAATACTTCTGTGGTAAAATGATTCATTTCAGATTGATATATATTATTCAAATGTTTTTCATATTTTGCTATAAATACTGCTTTTTAAGGAAAAGCAACATTACTGGTTTTTTTTAACAAGGTGGGCTTCTGAGTAAATAGGTTTTGAGATAGTGATTTTATAACAAACTCACAGGTAAAGACCGTTTTGCTCTTTTAAAATCTGCAAACTGTCAGATTCATTGATAGCTGGGAGCAGCTCAAATATGCCTCTTTAGTTCATTATTTCAATAAATTTTTAAAGAATTCATTTCTAGTACACTGAGAAATGCTTTCTTGAAAAAAATTCAGGGTTGTTTCTTCCTCTGTTGTTTGTTTTCATTTGCAAAAGCAGTGTACATGGAATATGACTTAAAATCAATCCAGAGAAAGCAAGATGGTAAATTATTTAGGCAATTTTCTTCCTCTAATTTTTTCTTGTCTTCAGATAAATTCTTCTCTAAAGATTTTTGAACTCACCTTTTCTGTTTCCATCCACTTTTTCCCAATCTTTCCTTTTCCCTAAATAGTAATCTTCTGTCTTTTCCTATTGTTGAGACAAAACACCCGACACTCACAGATTAAATGAGGAAAGATTTATTTAGCTCACAGTTTGTAGAGATTTCAGTCCAAATTCAGGTGGCTTCAAGGAGGGTGGCATGGCAGAGGGTCATCACAGAGGAGAAACAGTCTATAGCAATCAGTCAGGAGACAGCCAACCCGTATGCAAGCAGCAGCAGCAGCACCTGCAGCAATAAAACAGCAGAAGCTGCCTTTGAATTCTATCCAGGCAGTAAGCCTATTGATTTTTGCCACCTACACAAAGGATGAGGCACCCTTAATTCAGAGTCACATACCCTAAATCTGGCCACCTTAAAAAGCCCCACAAATAACTGCATGAGGGTTTGTGGGGACAACAACCACAATGTTTTCTAAGAATTTTTTTCCCTGAAAGTTCTCCTACAAGTAGGTTAACTACATCTAAGCAGTTTTCCTTCTTTCTTTTCAGTGGGTATTTGTGTGATCACTAGCAGAGAAACATATCTCCGTTCAGTGTAGTTGTTGGGAAAGGAGAGTTTTAGGAATACTGTTTGATAAATAGTTTTTGTTTATGATCTCTAAAGCAGTGTTCTCTAGGAAGAATATTGGTTTGCAGAACAAGGATATTTGCATTCTCCTCCTGGTTTTACACTGATGTTTTGTTCTGATTGGGGCCTTTGTATATATGAATGTAAAAATGTCTTAAGAGGGGTTTGGTATATAACTAAATGGTAGAGCACTTGCCTAGCATGCTTGAAGCTCTGGGTTAAATTCTTAGCACTGCAAAAAAAAATACAAAAGAAAATCTGCTTTTATTTTATATTTCCCTTTTGTTCTGCCTCTTAATGGGGGGTGATGGTTGTCTTTTTGATAGGTGAGTGTTTAGATGTATATATCAAAGCTTCCCAAGCAGTCATTGGCCGATGGATATTAAATGAGGTGGTAATCACGGCAGCTGCTGGACTTTATTCTCCTGTGATCATAGTCTTGATACTGTGAATGAGTGTTTAAAGTGTGTTCAGCTGCCTTGCCAACTGTCATGTCACATGAGGACCAGAATTTCTTTCTTTCTTCTACTTCCAGCAAACAGTTGGGCACTGGAGACCATTTTTCTTCATATGGTACAATTATTCATTGACTCAGTTATGACTCTTGTTGCTTAAGATACTAAGTGTTGCTGCATTTGGGGAAAATGAGGAGAAACCCTGAAATTCTCTCCTGTGTTTCACTCTGATGAAGTACCCCTAAGCTAGGGAAGTGGGAGGCCAGGATCACTCATGTTGAGTCTTGGTGCCCAATGCAGCAGTGTTAGAAGGAGATAGGACCTTTATGAGGTAATTAGGTCATGGATGCCCCACTCTCATAAAGAGAGTAATGTAATTTCTGCAAGACTGAGGGGGTTATTCTAAAGGGAGGCTGGGACCTTCCTTATCCTCTCTTTGTAACACATATGATTTTCTTCTGCACCCACTCACTCGCCCTTCTGCTTTTCCCACCATGAAGACATCATTAAATCCTGAGCAGAATCTGGTGACATGATATTCTTGAATATGTGGAACCATGAGCTGTGCAGTACTGTGTCTCTTTTCTTTATAAATTGCCTGGTCTCAGATATCATGTTACAGCAACAGAAAACAGAACAAGGTAGACACCGTTTTGTACTCAGAAGTCCTGCACAATTTCACTTGTTAACATTTTGTGGCACTCTAAGACTTTCATGCCCTGAAGATGAATTATTTTCTTGGCTTGATAGTATCTTACAATATAATTTGTCTAACAAATAAAAAAGGCATTTCTTTAGTGACAATGCTGATTCTATATTCAGGGCAAATTTTAAAAATAAGAATAAATATAAATCTGCATGTACACCTGTGTCCCCAAAATATAGTGGCTTCTGGATAATGGAAACATTTTATTTGAAAATTATATAAAAATTCTAGAGAAGTTTAAAATATTTCTTTCACCCATGTTCATTCATTATAAAGTCTCAAACTATAATAGTGGATGCACATAGTTTCCCTTGAAGTTTTATCAGTTTTTGTTTCATGTCTTTTGATACTTCTTTGTTGGGCCCATACACATTAAGTACTATTGTGTGCTCTTGGATAACTGACCCCATGAGCATTATGTAATCTCCTTTATCCCTGACAACTCTCCTTTTCTGTGAATTCTGTTCTGTCTAAAATTCAAATGATTACTCATGACTTAATTACTTCTAGGACCATATATCTTTCTCTACATATTTACTTTTAATTGTGTGTCTTTATATTTAAAGTGAATTTCTTGTTGACAAGATGTGGTTGGATTTCGATCCACTGAGACAATTTCTGCTTTAAATTGATGGATTGATGTTCACAGTCATTGCAGATATAGTTGGATTAATAGCTACTGTACGTGTTACTGTTTCCTATTTGTTGTCCATGTTCTTTCTTCCTCATTTTATCCTCTATTCTTGTTCTGTTTTTTGGGATTTTGACTGGGTATTATACATAATTTTATTTTCTCTCCTTTCTTAGAGTTTACAATGTGTATTTACAACTAACACAATCCATTCCAAGTAACACAGTACTACTTCATGCATTTTGAAAGTACCTTATAATAAATAATCATAATTCTTCTTTCCATCCCTGGTATTATTGCTGTCATTTATTTTCCTTATATTTAAGCATACATGAACATATGATTATAAACAAAAGAGATACATGGACACACTAATAAAATGCATAATTGCTATTACTTTTGACAAATTGTTATGCTTTCAGTTAATTATGAGTAAAAACAATAAAAATTTTAATTTGTCTTCACTAATTATACGTTCAGTGCTCTTCCTTTATTTATACACATCCCAATCTCTGATCTATACTATTTTCTTTTTTTTGAAGAACTCCTTTTATCATTTCTTGCAAGACAGATCTTCAGGAAACATAATCTATCAATTTGTGTTTTTCAGATATACTCTATTTATTCTTTAGTTTTGAAGGATAATTTCAAAATGTACAGAATTGTAGGTTGTTGGATTTTACTTTGAATATTTCACTCCATTCTCTCTTGCTTGCCTATTTACCAGCAGAGGCTGTATATAATCTTTATCTTTTGTTCTTCATTGTTAATATATTTACACCCTCTGGTTTCTTTTGAGAATTTTTCTTTATCTTTAATTTTTAGTAGTCTTTCAAGGATATACCTACAAGTCATTTATTGTGTCTTTGTTTGTCTATTTATAGTTATCCGGATTATAATTCTCTGAGTTTTGGTTTGAAGTCTGACATCAATTTTGGAGCAATTCTCATTCACTATTATTTCAAATATTCTTTCTCTTCCTTTTGTTCTGTATTCCTGTATTCCTATTATGTATATGTCACCTTTTATGTAGTAATTCTACAGGTTTTTTTCTTTTTTTGAGACAAGATGTCACTATGTAGTTCAGGTTGGCTTTGCATTCATGATCCTTCTCTCAGCCATTCAAGTTCTGGGATTATAGGAGTATACCACCACCACACTTAGCTTCTTCCTTTATTTATCTTTAATATCAGTCTTTCTTCGCTGCGTTTTTCAGACTTAAAGGTTTCTATTACTGTCACTAAGTTCTGAAATTTTTTCCTCAGCTGTTTCAGCAATGTGCATCAATGTCATTCTTCATTTCTGTCACAGTGTTTTTGATTTGTACCATTTATTACTTGTTCTTCCTTAGAATTTTCATTTCTTAGTTTATGTTGTTCATCTATCTTTTCATGTTGTCTACTTTATTCATTTATAATTTATAAAATTTATAAAATTATGAGGGCTCCCTATGACTGTTCCCCTAGAAATTTTAATATTAAGTCTTGTCCACATCTCTTATCCAACAATTCACTAATTATACTTCAGGTGTTTCTTCTCTGGAACTAGTTCCTGAAAAGGCTTTTGCTCTATTATATTGTGATTTTCTGCATATGCAATCTGTCTTCAATTTGGGGGCAATGATTTGATATGTGACCTCCTTTTCCCTATAGATTTAATTGTAATTTTTTTTTTTTTAGTTTATTTCCTTTTTTCTGGCTTTTTACTGAGGATGGAGTGGTAACTTCCAAACTCATGTATAACCAGAGTTTCATCTGTTTGTAACATTTTTGACCATTTTCATTTTCATTTTCCTATCTATCTATCTATCATCTATTTATCTTTCACAATAATCAAAATATCTCTAAAAGAATCACACTCCGATGATCAGCTTTAAAAAATTTATCATTGGTACAATATTTTACTAAATTTATTGTTTTAGTTCACTTTTCATTGTTATAACAAGACAACTAAAGCTCAGTATTTTGTTCAACAAGAGGTTTATTTAGCTTTTAGCTCTAGGATGTCAATAGCCTGCTGCCTGGTTTTCCTCAGCCTTGATGAAGTTTTCTGGCATCACTATGGGGGTGTGTACAGGATGGATAGCATGACAAGCTTGGAAATCTAAGAATGTGAACTGGCCAGTCTGATTCCTTTTTAGCAGCACTGTGATGAAAATCAGGGTCCTACAAAGTCTACAAGGGCTCCTTCTCAGGGTGATGACCCCGACCTCCCACTAAGTTCCATCTCTTAATGGTTCCACCACCTCCTGCTCCACCACAGTGGGGACCAACTTTCTAGCATGAGTTTTTGAGGACACATTTAAACTATAACCAAACCAGAGTATATACCAATCAATATTCTCATTTTGTCAAAAGACCTCTTGATGTAATGTATTTTTCCTTTCATTGTGGAAATTAATCTTAGACCATATATTATATTTAGTTGTTATCTATTTTTATTCTTCTGCAATCTGAAATACTTCCACAGGAGTCTGTCTTTTATTTCTTTGTTTTGTTTTGTTTTGTGTTATGAGGATTGCATTCAAGGCCTTTGTACTAAGCTACATCTCCTTTTCAAGTTACTCTGTTTCAAGATGGTCTCACTAAGTTGTCCAGGTAGGTCTAGAATTTGCAGTTCTCCCTCCTCAACCTCCCAAAGTGCTGGGGCTATAGGTGTGTGCCACGTATTTTCTTTGGCTTTTAAAAATATAATATTTTCTTAAATTTGTTCAGGGCTTTTCTGCAAACAGGTTTAGGTTATGAATTCTTAGCTATATCACATCTGTGGTTATATGATGTCTAGTTGGTTATACTAATTTTGATCACTTTATCAAAGTATTGTCCCTTTTTCCACCACAAAATTATATTTTTTCATACTGTTACCAAATATTGTGGTGCCCAGTGGTCTTTTCCAGGCTCTTACTGTCCTGTTCAAAGAATTGGACAGAATAAACGAAGCATGTAAAAGCTTAACATTTCTTAAAGTTAAAAGAGTAAGAAAATAAGTGAAAAAGAAGTGCCTGAAGAAAAGAGAAAATATGTCTTCTACCCAGGGAGAGCTACTGCAAGAGTGAGAGAGCAGTGGCCATGTGAACAATAGCCACTATATTTTATATCTTCCTCTGACATAAACCCAGGCTGTGCCACACAGGATTCTGTACCTACATTTCAACTGAGACAGAAGGTCTCCATATTGACAGGTCATGTCCAATTATCTAGCCACTTGGCCATACCCTAATCTCCTGCCCCAATATGATCAGTGGTGATCCATGTAGAAGTAATTTGAGTCCATGCTTGATTTTAATCAAAATATTGTCCTGGATTTAATAGCTACTGATGGTTCATGTCTGAACTAATCTTTATTATTATGGTTATAAAATGATGATTTTCCAGTTCCCATACTCTCTGAGCACTTACTAGATGCCACTCAGCTTTGTATTATAAGCAAGAAAAGCGCTGAGTCTTAATTATGTAGGAACTTCTCTGTTCTCACATTGTGACTTGAAAGTTTCAGAACATTCTTCTGTACAGATTGACCATAATCTTAATAAATATCAATAATGAAACTTCTGGCAGAATTTATAATTTTAAAGCACCATTCATTTTTAAAAATTCATTTGCAAACACTTAGCTGTGGTAATGATTTGTTAGCAGAAAAAATTAAAACTCAACATCATTTATCACTAGAACTAAAGAAAAATGATAAGATAAAGTGGATTTTGCCTCAGCTCTAAATTCATAAGGGAATCAAACATGACTGATATTTGGTGGACCATGGCATAAAAATGTAGTTTTTTAAGATGTAAAAATGAATACACTAACGTTTCCTCTTTTTCAATAGCTACCTAATTTTCATTAGAACTACATGAACAAATTGAAAGAATGATTTTAGCATTAAACATGCACCAGAAGAAAGGAAAAGTACAGTTAAGATAAAAGAAAAAAACTTTATGTAGTGGGAAATGTATTGACCTTTCTGTTTTTGGTTGATGACATGAAGATTTTCCCTCCGTCTTTTTCTTGTTCTTCTTTCTGTTACTGAAGGCATTAAATTAAAATAAAAAGGGAAGCACTTAGTTCTACTTGACTCTATTGAATGTGTGGTCCTCTGACAGCTAAATGTTTCACAGGCTATAAAGCATTAGGTTCTTAGCTATTCCTCTTTAATTCTTATTGCTCCATACAATCTTCTGCATTGTGCATATGAGCAGCATGATAGAGATTGATAAAGGCACAAAGAAAAAAAATGCATTTTCTCTTAACATACGAATGTAATGTATTAATTTGAAAGTGCAGGGTACTATGACTGCTTTAAAATAAAAATGAAAGAACATAACAAAAAGTTATTAAAATTATTTTTGTGAGTATTGAGCTAAATATTTTAGTGTGATCTCTGACAGTTATCATAAAAATGTACAGAAGCTCCTATTCTGTATATGGTTGTGTTTTCATAAAGAAAAATGCATTTACATTATTAATCATGAACTTGGAGTTGAGTTTTTGCTAAAGGACAGAGAAATATCCCAATCCAGCACCATGGAAATGGGAGAACTATGCAAAGGAAGATGGTGAGTACTGCCAGTTAACATTAACATTCTCTTTTCTGGCTTGAGCAAGCAGTAGGGATGTATGACAGCTGTTTGAGTCCCTGAAGCAGTGTATGAGAGGATGGCAGAGGAAGGAAGAATTGCTAAAGATGTTCCCAGACATGAGCAGGGCAAAAGATTATGTATTAAGTGATTTTTATTTTCACACTGTAAAGCTAATTCTGTCTTTAGCACTTACCAAACAGGGTTCAGAGTTTATCTTTTATAGTTCTGAGTCCTCTTAAGGCATTGCACTCTCTCAAACCTCAGTTTCCATTTTTGGGTAGAGATGGCCAAAGGCAAAAGAAGCTCACTCTTAGCTCATTGTGCTTGAGTGAGACTGATACTTGGCCTTCAGATTTTTGAAACACTGACATGGAAAGTGACAAAAAATATGCAGATTTCTTTTTACAAAGAGTAAAATCCTGGAGACAGCTTTAAAGATTCTGAATTTGATGTCATGCACAAAACAGCCCATGAGCAGATCTTCAGGTATACATAATGTACTTTAGAGACCAAACATAAAAAGGCATCTCTCTGAAATGCTGTGGTGTCAAGGAATACATCCTATATAATAACAGAAACCAATGGCTGTGTACTAGCTTGAGCTAGATTTTATATTGTTCCCTTTAGAGAGCTTTTATTGTTTCATAAGTAAATATTGGGATTGTTCTGAGTCTGAAAACTATTGTGTGTTTTTGGGCCATGCATTCTTTTTCCTTGGTTGTGTTTAAGGAATTGAGGGCCAGTGGTTGAAGATGAAGGCTCTCTTTTCATGGATGATTTTAAGACTGTGATATAAGTGGTACTCAACAAGTACTGGCAATAAAGGTGGGCCCAGACCCAGGGAGGGATGCATCATGCACTCAGAGGCTAGCACCAATAGGGGTGTTCTGAAGTGAGTCACTCCCTGCACAAACATCACTAATCTGCTGAGCACCATCAAACAAAGCAAGAGAGTGACATGAGAAGGCTTCTGCCTAGAACAAGCGACACAAAATTATGAGCAGAGCAGAAATTCCAGCCAAGGCAGCTAGATGTTTGGAGGTATTATAATAGACGTGAGTACTAATGTGACTTACCTCTGACACACTGATGAAGATAAAGTTTCCACTTCCTTATTCTCTGTGTAAATACTTGGAAAGTTTCTTTTACATGTAAATGCTTTGTCAGTGTTAGACCCAGAGTAAAATAGTTTATGTAAAAGTTTGACAACATGTCAATATTAGTCGTGCATACAATGTTTTAAAGCAGTTAAAAAGTTTGAGCTAAAAAAAAAAAGTTTGAGCTACAAACTAAGAGAATTCCCAATGGAGGAGATATGCAATAATTTATAATGTGAATTAAGGAATATGGGGGAAGAAACAGGGAAGATGTAAGGGAATGAAACTCAGGGTCTCTAGTGGGGGCACCTGGGTGTCCGCACTCGAGACTCATATGACAAATTATATACTGGGAAGGAGAATAGCAGAGAATAGAGACTTAAACTATACTAAGAAGAAAATTTGTTTATGGTATTTGGTCTGGGGCCAATCTGCAATTTATTCCACCATGAGATTCTGAGAAAAGCTCAAAAGTTATACCTAGAAACAAATCAAATAAAAAGGTCTTAATCCCTCCCATTCACCTATAAGCACTGTGATATTTCACAGATAAAACTAAGCCTGAAACGAAGGGCTAGAACATGCCTCCAGGGAGATGGCCCTGCTGAAGAAGGGCAGGAGCCAAAGTGCTGCTGATGAGTATGGCAGCTGAGGTGATGTTGATGGACACTTCAGAGAGATTGCCTTGCTGGATCAAACCCCTGCCAGCCACAATTTAAAGGGACAGAAGTCATTAGTTTGCAATGTTGCTCTTTTGTACCAATAAAACTTGTATTTGCCTTTCTTTGCAAGCCTCGTTGCTCTGTAACTCACTGTCAGCCAGTGAGTGAGACCTGTCTTTGCAACTGTGACAACTGAAAAATTAAGCAGCATAAATATGATATACTTGCCTCTGGTCTTCTGAAAGTTAACTAAGTCAGGCTCTTTTCCAAGCTGCACCTTTATTCTCTGTTCTGGCTGAGAAGGGAAAAATACTGATGCTCCTCTAAACCAGAAAGTTTATACTATTTGTTCTCTAATAAGAACAATCATAACTTAAGGAGGAAATTGAAACTATAGACTCTTGTTTAAGTGAATCAATTGTTTGAAATTAGATCACAAGACAATCTAGCAAATCTTCCTCTGATATGTTGAGATTTAATCTAGAAGTCAGCTGCTAAATCCCTGCTCCATGAAAGAGATAAATTTAGCTTGAAACAACCAGTGCCACAGTTTGTGTATGTTTGATGTTCTCTCCATGATTTCTATGAATATTACTTTTTTCTGGTCCATTTTGCCTGACTCTTGAGTCTCTTCATGTTGTTTGTATTATATCTTATCTAACTATAATGAGAAAAAAATTTACTCACTAAAAAAATCCAAATTTAATGAGTTATGTTACTTTACCAAAAGTAATACAGTATGTGGTGTTTATAGGAGGAATCATACTGTATATAATTTCTTCATTCAGTCTCCTGCTTTCTCCTGTGTTCTATCTGAACCCCTGTCCTCACTTCTCCTTTCCTCCTTTCTTCTTCCTGTTAAGAACAAAATCTTTTCTTACAAATAATACAAAGAAACCAACATTCACCTTTAAAATCTGAACATTCACTAAGATCTCAATTTCCCTTCTTGTGGCTCACAAAAATATTTCACACAAACAACTAGCAGTGTTTATCCAAAAATATTCTGACAAGCTGGTTAAAAATCATGTTTTTTTAACTTCTTATTTATACAATACTTTATATTAATTTAGCACTTAGTGTGTTATAAGATTCTTTTGTGTATACAATCTTTTTGTGTCATCACAACCACCCCGTGCAGAAGGAATTACCATCTATATTTTATAGTTGAGAAAAAGAAAATTTCAAGTTTAAAGAGGTGAAAGCATTGCTTAAATCAGTCCATTCAGTAGGACAGTTGAATTCATGTCAAGTGTTTGCTTTCCAAGTTCTTTCTCTTTTTTCTGCCCTACTTTGCCTCACCTCTAATGTTATCATGCGCATAACTACACTGACGTGTATTTGTGGCTAAACTGACTAATTCAAATGTGCCCCATTAGATGTGACCACATTTTTTCCATCTCATCCTATCAAGAGGTAAAAATATTTCTCTAGCCTTTGAATTTGGTCCTGTTCTGTAACTTGCTTTTCTAACACATTACTTGTAATATTTTATGACTTCTAAGTTCCAGCATCAGGATGGCTTATGACTTCCAATCTCATGTTCTGGAAATGTATCTGGTAGCTTATGAAGAAGCTTAGAATAAAAGACTACAGAGAGAGAGAGAGAGAGAGAGAGAGAGAGAGAGAGAGATCCACCTGCCTCACCCACCCACCCTTCAAACTGAAACTCAGAAGTAGGAGGGCCGCCTATTAAGAACCATCCCCTCCAGCCATGGTGCCTGCTGGGTTGAGCCCTGGAGAAACCAGAAGAAGAAATGTCATTAAGCTACAGAGTCAATGGGAAGTTTTTAAAACTATTGTTTTTGCTGTAGTTTGTTATGTAGTGATAGATAACTGATACAGCATGCATTACAAATCTACAAGTACATTTACTATTCATTAAATTAAAAGAAAAAGCAATATTTCATGTTAATGCAAGGAAAAGCCACATGAAGAAAGGTCATTTCATATGTTCTAGTATTATTATTTTTATTTTCTGGATGTTTTGTGGAGCATATTAAGGGTCACAGTTTTAATAAGGCCAAAAATAAAATGTTTCTCTATTATCACAAATTGTCAATTAATTTAGACTGAGATGAGATTTCAGCTGTATTACAAGAATTTAATGAGTCCTAAGAAATGTTTTTTATTAATTTTTATTAGATCTTACCATAGCTATTCTATTAGTTTGAACAGCATGCATTAAATAAAAAAATTGAAACAAATAGGAAAATAGTTTCAGAGTGGAAAACTTACTTTCATAAAAAATACTCATGGTTTGTGCAGTTAGCTGCTTCCAGTGTGACTCAAGACTGTCACGGCATCAGCACTCACCAGCCTTGTGGTCTTGATAAATTTCTCAACCTCTCTGAGGCTTAATTTTCTTTTTTTATTATTATTAATTAAGTTTCTTGGTACATTTTAGGTATACAATACAGTTACATTCATCATTGGGAGCTTGGACCTTTACATGAGTATCTTGGTTCTTATTTTTTCCCCATCCCCTGCACTCCCTTCACCCCTCCACCCTTCCCTATTTACAAAGACTTTGTTTCCATTTTTTCCTTTTCTCATCATTTTTCCTTTCCTTTCTTTCCTTTCCCCTACCCCACTCACTTCCCCTTCCCCTTTAGACCTTTTCTTCCTATTTCATTATAAATACATTACAAACCTGGGTGCACATATATCACTGTGGTATGATTCTTTTAATTCTTTTGGGAAGACACTCAGCATGGGAATAGTTTCTCTGGTGTGAAAAACTGAAAGTATAAATAAGGATCAAAATCTATAATAGATAATGTAGAATAGGAAGAAGAGGGAAGGAGAAGTGAGAGGGGTAGGGGAAAGGAAAGAAGGGAAAGGAATAAATATGAGAAAAGGAAGAAAATGGAAACAAAATATTTGTAAATAGGGAGGGTGGAGGGGTTGAAGGGAGTTCAGGGGAAGGGGGAAAAATATGAACCAAGATATATCATGTAAAGGTACAAGTTCCCAATGATGAATGTAACTGTATTGTATACCTAAAATGTACCAACAAACTTAATAAAAAAAAAGATATGGGATTTTTTAAATATAAAATGGAGTACTACTGAGCCATAAAGAATGAGAAACTAGTAACATTTATAGCTAAATGGATGCACATGGAGGCCATACTCTCAATTGATTTTCTTAAGTATAATGTCCTTAACACAGTGCCAGACAGACAAAATTATTTTTTATTTAATAAATCTCCTATTGGTGAACTTCTATATCTATGTTTCAAAAATAGTGCTCAAACTCAAACTTGGTGGCGAGGCTCAGAATAGAAAAAGTATGCTCCTTTGTACATTCAGGATCCTATTAATTAAAACTAACAATATTTTTATCATATAATATCAATTTTATTTTCTCTTCTAATTGTCCTCTTTGTTTTCTACTTTACTGTAATGTTACTATCTTATCATTTTGCTAATAATTTAGGCCTTTTAATATGTATTATAAAGATGAAATGCATTCAGTACCTTGCACATTTAGGAAATATTATCTGAGTAAACTGAATGGGAGATACTGTCAATATTTCAGTAATAATGAGATATAATGTGATAATATCAAGAAGTAGAAAGATATTTGAAGAAATCAAAATATATGTTTTAGAAGAAAAAACCAGGGAGCCTCCCAAATGGCACTTTAATAAGCCTGGACCAGGCATGGTGGAGTCAGTGTTTTCCAAATGCCATTCATAGTCCAGTTCAAGGAGGGCTACCTTGGAACCAACAGAACACTTGGCAAAAATCTTAGCCATATCCAGGCTTTAATCAAAAGATATTCTGATTCATTAGTCTAGGATGAACCATGAAATCTGTATTTTGAAAAGCTTCTTGGGTAGTTCTTTATTCTGTGTCATTGGAAACCAATGATCTACTGCTTGGCAATGGCTGAGGAATAGAAAACCATTTTATACATATTAAAATGTTAGACTTTTAGTTTTAAAAATCCCAATTATTGTTTTCAACTTAAAAGAAAGAGTTCTAGTAATATTAATTCAAGGAAAATTGTCACATGGTTTTATTTATTTCTACATGGTTTTAAACACTCAGTGCAAAATATGTTATTTGTACAATAGGTTGTAAGCTTCCAAAATCATCCTACATATGGTCTTTCATTTATTCCTTACAAAAGCTCTTAGAGACAGGTGAGAATAGAAATCCATAGCATCAGTTTTGTATTATGTGGCTTGTAATGCCCTTTTGACTTCTTTATCAACCTAAAAACTTACATTGCCATCATTTATTTTCTCACAATTAAAAATATCCACTGCTTCTAGCAATCAAAATACATGATTGGATTACACTTTTGTGCTTTTGCAGTATTGGTTACTCTGCTGAGAATTTCAGTTCTGGTCTTATGGTAGAAGCTAAAAGACTCATGTATTAGGTTTCCTGGTTTGATTGATCAACAGAAGAAACACAAAGTCAAGCTCTGGGACCTGCTGCCACCTTCAGTCTCTAGGAAGCCTTTCCGTACTCACAAGCTCCGAAATTACATTCACCTACACTTACCACTCTCCTCTTCCTTCTTTTTGTCATCTGCAGAAACGTAAAACAACAACAACAAAAAAACCTAACTTAAACTGCCTGGAAGCCAGCTTACAGAGCTGTGACATCTATTTTCCTTGGATATGAAACTTCCAAAGTTATTTTGTTTTATGTTTCATCACACATAAGATTTCCTTAGCATGTGAGAGATGTTGCTTTTGAATTTTCTGGGCTTGTGCATGATTCTTGTAATGCTTGCAGAAACTCTGTCCCTGTTTAATCCCTCTATCCTCCCAGATGATAATGACAGTACTTATAGATTACTTCATAGGAACATCTTGAAATGTCTTTAAGTCTTTAAAAGTAAAGAATTTGCCAATTTCAGCACTTTGAATATTAACAGTGACAAATTATTTGTCACCTTGTATTATATGTCACAATTAGTCAGGACTCCCCAGTGTGCTGTGTCAACCTACTTCCCTTTAGCAGTCCCTTATTCTAGATGGAACAAGGAAGTGGCAAACTGGTTGCACCATGGTCAGGGACTTGAGATGTTAGTTCAGTGACTTAAGGGCACCTTTTTCACATGCATTGTAGAAAGCAGAGAGAATATTAGTGACGGATGTAATGAGTAGGTGTTGTATGCCCTGCACTGATACCCTCTAGTCATCTTTAGTCAGGAATATCTAAAGATGCTGTCAGTGCAAGCTTTGCTAAGTCATTTTTCCACTGTCTAGAACTTTCTCATCTGTGAAATAGAGATACATAATCATGTGTGAATATATTTTTCATGATGACTACAAATTTTTCATGAGGGACATGTTGCTGCTCAATTTTTCTGTACATAACAAATAAGCAAATCAGAAGTTCCATATCTTCTTATTTAATACCAAAATAGCCTACTTATCAAGACTCTTTTTCTCATTTCTTATTGTTAATACTAAAAAGACTACATGATTATTTTTATCACTTTCAATATTTGGAACATCCAATTTGTAATTTCCACATTGAGTTCTAATTTTGTATAATGTGTCCTATAATTAAATGGTATCAAATATTTCAAAATCTAATTTGTTTTCTAAAGTAATAAAATCACCTTAATGTTTAATTTTATTCTTGAGGTGTTTGTGATGGCACTGGAACAAATTTAGATTTCCCTTACAGGACACAGGAGACTTGTTGCCTTGGTGTGTTTGGGTCCTTCCCCTGTTAATGATAAGCATTGATGAAGCCTGGTTAGCACAGGTTTCTTTTCTGTTTCATGGGGTCTATCATTGTCATGATCTGTATCTAAAAGGTCCTCCAGAAGGCTCATGAGTTTGGAAGATGATAGGATCACTGGGATGCTACTAATTCTAGGGGATTAGCCACAGCTGAATGTCCTGTTAGGAGATGGGGCCTGGTCAGAGAAGGCAGGTCTCTGAGTATGTGACCTGCAAGGGTTTACTCCTGTCCCTGGCTTCTCCCTTCTTTCTGCTCTGTGGGTGCCAAGATGTGAGGAGGCTTCCTGCACCGTGGTCTTTCATCATGTTGTTTCTCCCTTGAAGCTAGCTGTCTCAGTTACTTTTCTCATTGCTAGGACAGAATCCCACACAACCAAGGTTAAAGGAGAAAAGTTTTATTTCAGCTTAAAGTTTGTAGAGGTTTCAGTCCATAATTGTCTGGGTGGCACATAGTAGAGGGCACTGCAGAGAAGAAGCAGGCAAGAAGAAAGGAGACAGGGAAGCAGCAGCAGCAGCAGCAAGAGCAAGCCTTCTTCTGTCCCTTATATTCCACCCAGGGTGGGGCACCCTCAGTCCCAGCATTGAGCCCTTAATCCCAGCAACACACACCCTAGATCCAGCCACCTCCTGAAAGCCCCAAGATGTTTTGGTGGGACATCTAGATATAAGCCATAACACCAGCCAACAATGGTAGATGTCGAGTATTTTGTCCCAGTGATGGGAAAGCAGATTAATAAAATTTATTTGGTGTATCATTCAGCTTTCTTTATTCTCACCCCACTCTCATCTTTATTATAGTTATGAACTAGGAAAGTTTGAGTCTCCTCTCCCTTTTGGTACCTACAAGCACCTGTACTAGTGTTAGTGTTTCTAGGATCAAATGATTGTTTCTGCTTTTTAACAAATATATATCTCTTTCCACAGAAACCCTGCCTTATTTAATGGTATGACAGTGAGTAGAAGCTAAGAGGTTCTCAAGAAGTGAAAAAGTCCAAGTCAAATTTATTTTATATAGACTAAATTTTGTTTGGACGGGAATGCTAGGAGAAAAGTGGTGTACTTAGTATTGAAATCATTCAAGAAACTGCTTCTACGTTTTAGATCAGGATAGTTATTTTGGAATTTCACAGGGCAGAGTTCCTATCTTCATATCATGAGAATGTGTGCCCCTTAATCTTCCCATTTAGAAAAAAATGCAGTTTGCTCCCAGCATTCATTTAATTTTCAGAGATTGAGAATTTTAAGAATTATTTAAGTTGCAATACCTCTACTAAAAACAGAATGCTGTAAATAGAATAATGTTTTGTTTCTCAGGACTATTGGTATACTAGCGTAATGTGAAAATAATAATAAAAGGGAGATTATTTTGTAGCACCATTGGGGCAAGGTTAAGAGTATAATGCACAAGTTATCTTGGGGTAAATGGTGCAACTTTGAACTCCATCAATGAGTGTTCTTGGGCAAAAAGGATTAAGTTTCTCAAAAACTTTTTTTCTTAACTAATAAATTTTAGATAATACATTAGCTATATGTGATGTCCTTATTAATTGTATCTTTCTGACATTAATCGCTATAGTTTACAGCTCGTGTCTCAAATTCCACAGGCTTATAGAGTTATGTAATTTTAACCTTTTGAGATATTTTTAAATTTTGGTTGCATACAACCTTAGAAACTGAGGACAGCATTATTCACTAAGATAAAATAAGTTTTGTTACATTATTAATCTATTCTTAAATTGCTATTTTGTATATTGTGTAACATTTACTTTTATATTGAAACATTTTAAAATTTTAAATAGGACTGCTTATTGAAAGCATCATAGATTTCAGCACATGTTAATAAGTTTCTGGGATAAATTAGGGAATAATTTGCTATTTTTATTTTTTAAAAGTCAACCAAAGCCTAAAATGGTGGAGCATGCCTATAAATCCCAGCACTTTTGGACCCTGTGGCAAGAGGATTACATGTTCAAAACCAGCCTGGGGAACTTGGCAATTTAGTAAGTCCTTGTCCCAGGGAAAAAAAAAATAGGGATGTAGTTCAGTACAAATGTCCTGGGTTTAATCTCTAGAACCTTACTGATAAAATAATTTAGCCCAATTAGAGTAATCCAAAACAAATAAAATAATATACATGTTATAACTTTT
>NW_004624769.1:19723697-19750678 GCF_000247695.1 Heterocephalus glaber
AATTTATATTTATATTTAATAGCAAGACTATTTAACAATGCAGGATTTTAAATTGTCATGGAGGGTAATTTTATAGAATTAATGGGCTTGTTTTTCTAGCTGTAGCTGTTTTATCTCAGCCACTGTTGGAAAACTAAAGAAATCCCTACAAAAACCCCTCATGTCTACTGATCATAATTGTTACATCTTGAATTTCCCATTAGAATCTACTACTTAGTTATGAAAACTTAATCTTTCTTTATTCACGTGGTCCTTGAGGACTCAAAAAACAGTCAATTTCAAACAATTTATAGCCAAGTCTTATTGCAATTGGTTTGACAACTTTTAGTTCAGAATGTTTCCCAGAGGCATAAGAACTAACTAAAGAAAATCCCATTGAACCAAGGCAGAAAGGTATTTGAATTTATCCACTTAACTTCCCGCTTCTTAAGTAAGATTCTTACTGAGATCAATTTATAAGTGAGCTTTGCAAACCAAATTTAGACCGAATTAGTTGTGCTTGGAAGTATGCTCACCTGCAGAAAAGCAAAACTAACATTCCGTGTCGTAATCCACTTTGCTCATTTTTATTAACGTACATTTAATATACACATATGATCTGAGGTTTTATAATAATTGAAAAAGATTATAGAAACAAAGTATTTATGTTTAATAAATAAAACTTTAAAAACACAGCATGAACTATTTTTAAACCAAATTCTTTATGATAATAAATAAAATTATCTTAGAAAAGAAAAATTATTTGCTTTAAAATGATATGTTTGCTTATTCCACAAATACACAAAGATTCTAACCTGAAAGCTGCTATTTATATATCTACTATCTCATTTTATTTATATATTTCATAATTATTTGCTCAAGAAAATGCTAAAGAAAATTGATAAACTACATTTTAAAATAAAAAAGAACTTTGAGAAACTTGTTAAAATGTACTTAAAGAATATTAAACTGTAAAATATTTCATAGAAAGCAAATAATAAATGGACAAATAAAAGTAAGCAGTTTAAACATTTTTGTTGTTTTGTTTGGGATGATGGTATTAAACAAAACATTCAATATTTCTTGGAAATACTTTGTGCAATGAACTCTCTTGTTTAACCATTGCAAATGTTTTCATTTTTAGTCATAGTAATGGTATGAGATTTAAATTATATTAAAATGCAAAAAGATATTTAAAATTTAAAATTTTTAAAAAATGTATGTGACTATTTGAAGTTATGGCTTCCACAGCTCAGGATACATGCTATTTAGTTACTTCAGCAAAAATGTGTGGGCTGTGTATAGAAGAAGTTGTCTTTTGCCCTGCTTTGATTTCAACCAGCAAAGTATATTGGGCAGATTGTTTAATCCTATGTGACTGAGTATCTACATCTGTAAATCAAGATTATGTGGAGTCACTTCTAAATATGTATTAAAGTACAATATGTTGTATATTACCATTTGCAGACCATTAAGTTTACATCAGATTTTTTCTTTCATTTTTTAAAATTAATTTTATTGGTACAATTTAATTATACATAAGGATCACATTCACTGAAGGGAGTTTGTACCTGTAAATGGTATATCTTGATTCCTCTTTTTTCTCCCAGTCCCCTTCCATCCCTTCAACCTCCCCTCCCCACTTATTTACAAAAGCTTTGTTTCCTTTTTTTTTTTGCTTCTCTTCTAGTTTTTTTCCCCTTTTCTCTTCCGTATTCTTCCTTCTACCTTTGACATTTTCCCTTTCCTTTTGAACAGTTTCTTCCTATGTCATATTATCTGTTATACATTTTGGTCCTTATTTACCC
This sequence comes from Heterocephalus glaber, assembly GCF_000247695.1. Next base: position 19,725,485 of record NW_004624769.1, read on the forward strand.
TTTCAGTTTCTTGCACTCGAGAGACAATGTAATATTTACAAATTGTGTCTGATTTATTTCACTTAAGAGTATAGTCTCAAGTTGCATCCAGTTAACTGTGTCTCAAGTTTTTCTTTATGGCTGAGTAGTACTCCATTGTATAAAAACATCACATATTCCTTATCCAGTCATCAGCTAATGGGCATTTGGGTTGTTTCCAAGATTTAGCCATTACAAATTGTGTCGCTGTAAATATGAGTGCGCAATATCATTGTGCTATGATGCTTTTAATTCTTTTGGGATGATATCCAGCAGGGGAAAAGCTGAGACAAATGGTACCTTCAATCCTAATATTTTTCAACAATCTCCACACTGATTTCCACAGTGGTTGAACCAGTCTACACTCCACCAACAGTGGAGAAGAGTCCCTTTTTCTTTACATCACCACCAGCATGTTGTTGATTGATTTCTTGATACTAGCCGTTCCTTCTGTATTGAGATGGAATCTCAGCATTGTTTTAATTTGTATCTCTTGGATGACCAGTGATGTTGCAAATTTTGTAATATTTTTATTTTGCTGTTTCTGCTTCTTCATCTACAAAGTGTCTATTCACTTCAGATGCACATTTTTGGATTGGGTCTTTAAATTTGGGAGGTCTGAATTTTGGAATTCTTTGTATGTTCTAGATATTAGTCTTTTAAGGGGCTACTGGATAAAATTTTTTCCTACTCTGTGAGTTGTCTCTTCACTCTGTTAGTGATTTCTCTGTGGTGTAAAAAACTTAATAGGATGAGATCCCACGTGTTGATTCTTTGCACTATTTCCCATGCAGTTTGGATTTTGTTCATGAAGTTGTTGCCTACTCCCATGTTGTCAAGAGTTCTACCTATTCTCTCTTCCAACAGATTTAGTGCTTTTGTTTTAATATTTAGATCTTTGATCCATTTTGGGTTTTAGTGCATGGTGAGAGACACAGATCTAGTTTTAATCTTCAGCATTGGCATGTAGAAAGCCAGTTTTTCCAGCACCACTTACTATCCTTCCTCCAGTGAACATGTTTGGCCCCTTTGTCAAAGATAAGGTGGCTGAGTGTGTTTGGTATTGTTTTTCCTCCCTTCTAGCCTGTTCTGTAGATCTTCAGGTTTGTTTGTTTTTTTTTATCAGTACCATGCTCCTTTTATCACGGTAGCTGTGTAGTATAATTTCCAGTCAGAGATTGTGATTGCCCCTTGCCTTGCCTTTGTTGCCCAGAATTGTTTTCACTATCCCAGGTCTCTTCCGGTTATGAATGAATTTTAGTAGTATTTTCTCTAGTTCCGTGAGGTATGCTAATGGTATTTTTATTGGGAATGCATTAAATCTGTACAACAATTTTTGGAGTATGGCCATTTTCACTGTGTTGGCTCTTACTGTGTAAGAGCAGGGGGATATCTTTCCATCTTTTGATATCCTTTTCAATCTCCTTTTTTAGAGTACTGTAATTTCCTACATATAGGTCCTTTATTTCTCTGTTAGCTTGATGCCTAAATATTTCATTTTATTTGATGCTACTGTGAAAGGTGTTGTTTCCATAATTTCTTTTTCACTGAGTTTGTTATTTGTATATAAGAATGCTGTTGAGTTTTGAGTGTTGACTTTGTATTCAGCAACTGTACTGAATTCATTTTCTTTCTTTTAACTTAACATAGATGAAAAAGTGGACTCTAGAAAGATTATTTTTGAAGTCCATCTTTCTGTGTTGTTGATTATATGATATAGCTTACAAAAGTAAAGAGATTTCAAATGTTAAATTTATTTTTATCTGTAATGAAATTAAATATAGTAATTATTCTGATTACTCTGAATAAATCATAGTGAATCATATTAGTGGAAAAACTTTATAATGAAATTAAATACAATCCTTATTAAAAATTCCCAATAACTAATAGATCAAGTAATATCAATAGAATAAATAATAAAAAATAATATTCAGATTTCAGAATTGGGGATTTGAGTTGAAAAAAGATACTTGCATTCCTAAAAATGAAACTTTTTGGAGAAAAATCTTTAATTCTAAACACCATGTCTTACCATTGCCTAATATTATTTTTACCTATCAAATTTTTATGTTTATTTTTTCTTAGGGCTACTTACTTTTTTTTGGTAAAAATGAAATTCTAGTGCTTGTCCTGTGAAATTGATCCTGTTGAAAACAATCTTAGAAAGATAATAAAGGAAAAACTTTCCATTTCTTCAACAATGATTGAAAAAGTACTATTTAGTATATATTAATGCATTAGAGTATCACCTTTAGTTCTTTTTGGGCAAGTATTCAAAAATGTGGTCATCCAAAACACATTATCTTTTTATATTTTATTTTCAATAGCTAGTTTTAGAGAAAGGACTAATTATTTGATATAAAGAATATGGAATCCCAGGGATGCAAGGATGGTGCAACACATGTAAATCAATAAATGTCATACACTATATTAACAGGATCAAGGACAAAAACCATATGATCATCTCAATAAATTCACAAAAGGCTTTTGGAAAAATCCAAAACACATTCATGATAAAAACCCTACAGAAAATTGGAATAGAAGGTCTTTATTTCAACCTGATAAAGCCTATCTATTAAAAACCAACAGCCAACATCATACTAAATGGTCAAAAACTGAAAACTTTCACGCTAAAATCAGAAACAAGACAAGGATGTCCACTATCCCCACTCCAGTTCAATATAGTTCTGGAAACATTAGCCACAGCAATTAGAGAAGAGAAAGAAATAAAAGCAGTAAAGATAGAAAGGGAAGAAGTTAAACAGTCATTATTTGCTGATATGATACTCTACATGGAAGACCCAAAAAAATCCACCAAAAGACATCTAGATTTAATTGAAATATTCAGTGAGTAGCTGAATACAAGATAAACCATCAAAAATCAATAGCCTTATTGTACACAAGTAACAGACTCACTTAGAGAGAAATTAGGGAAACAATTCCCTTCACAATAGCACCCCCCAAAAATGAAATATCTAGGAATCAATCTAATGAAGGAAGCAAAAGACCTCTACATTGAAAACTACAGCACTCTGAAAAAAGAGATCAAAGAGGATATAAGAAAATGGAAAGATATCCCTTGTTCCTGGGTAGGAAGAACCTATATAGTGAAAATGGCCATATCACCAAAACTGCTATACAGATTCAATGTAATCCCAATGAAATCCCAAGAGTATATTTCACAAAACTAGAGAAAACAATCCAAAAATTCCTTTGGAACCAGAAGAGACTTAGAATAGCGAAGCAATTCTAGGCAACAGATACATGACAGGGGTTATCACAATCCTCAACATGAAATTATACTACAAAGCCACTGTGACCAAAAAAACAAACAAACAAACAAAAAAAAAAAACCCCAGCATGGTACTGACAAAGAAACAGACCTGATGATTGGTAGAATACATTAAATGAAGATGCAGAAACAACTCCAGACATACTCAGACACTTCATCTTTGACAAAGGAGCCAACCGTCCTCACTGGAGGAAAGAGCCTCTTTAATAAATGGTATTGGAAAAAGGGGATTTCAACCTACCAAAGATTAAAACTAGACCCTATCTTTCACCATGCACTAAAGTAAAATTGAAGTGGATTAAAGATCTTACTATTAAAACAGAAACACTAAACTTGCTGGAAGACAAGTTAGGTAGAACTCTTGAAGACATTGGCATAGGAAAGGACTTTATGAACAAATCCTCAGTAGCATGGGAACTAGCACAAAGAATCAACAACTAGGATCTCATCTTATTAAAAATAATAAGATGCACTGCAAGAGAAACCGCCAATAGAGCTAAGAGACAACCTACAATGTGGGGAAAATTTTTTTACCAGCTGTTCTTCAGACAAAGGTCTATTATCTACAATATATAAAGAACTAAAAACATCAGAGACCTCAAATATAGTGTGAGACCAGGATAAACCCAAGAAACGCCATCTTGGCCTGTAGATAAACTCCCCTTATGCCCCTCTCCTTTTAAAGTAGATGTTTTTGTAACTTCTTGTTCTGCTTCTGAAAACTTGCTTCATTGCTTCTCAGAAAGAGATAGTGCCTGGTGCCTCCCTTTACTGTAAATTACCCTAACCTGACACAGCAAGATAGCTGAGTTGTAAAAAATACTTTTGCAACTAGTCAAAAACATGTTAACCTCCCCTTGAACTTCTCTTCTTAAAATAACACCTATAAAAGCTTTGCTGCTATGACATCCTATATAAACTGTGCTCTTCCTGGACTCGGGGCTTCACTTCGCTTAGGGAGTGGAGTCCACACGCGTGAATAAACTCCTTTCAGTTTTAACTTTGTCGTTGGTCCAGTGTTCGGTGATTTATTGGTTCACTTGGCACAACATAAAGAACCACTTCAAAAATGGGCATCTGAAATGAACAGACATTTCTCAGACAAAGAAGTAAAAGCAGCAAATAAACATATGAAAAAATGTTCAACATCACTGGTCATTGGAGAGATGCAGATGAAAACACAACTGAGATTTCACCTCACCCCAGAAGGAATGGCTGCTATCAGGAAATCAACCAAGCACAAATTCTATTGTGGTTGTGGGGAGAAAGGAACACTTCTTCTTTGTTCGTGGGAGTGTGAACTGGTGCAACCACTGTGGAAATCAGTATGGAGATACCTCAGATGACTAGGATTAGATGTCCCATTTGACCCAGGTATTCCTCTGCTGGGTATCTTCCCAAAAGAATTAAAAGCATCATACCACAGTGATATATGCACTCTTGTGCTTATAGAGACACAGTTTGCAATAGCTAAAACTTGAAAACAACCCAATTGTACATTAACTTGTGACTGGATAAAGAAGATGCAGGATTTTTTATAAAATGGAGTACTACTCAGCCATAAAAAATGAGAAATTAGAAACATTTATAACTAAGTGGATGCACATTGAGGCGATACTCTTAAGTGAGATATATAGGACACGTGTAAATACCGAATAGTTTTTCTGGTGTGAAATATTAAAAGAGTAAATAAAGATCAAAATGTATGATTGATATTGTGAAATAGGAAGAAATATCTAAAGGAGTAGGGGGAAAGTGGGAGGGGTAGGGGAAAGGAAAGAAGGGAAAAGAAAAAATATGAGAAAAGGAAAAATTGGAAACAAAGTCTTTGTAAATTGGGAAGGGTGGAGGGGTTGAAGGGAGGGCAGGGGAAAGGGTAAAAAATAAGATCCAAGATATATCATGTAAAGGTACATGATCCTAACGATGAATGTAACTGTATTGTAAACCTAAAATGTACCAATCAACTTAATAGAAAAAATAAATTAATAGAACTCTTGTATATTTTGAAGAATTGTAGGATAGCATGAAGACTGACACCCTGGACACTATAAAGAAAGCTTCAGGGGCCGGGGATTTAGCTCAGTGGTTTCACCCCCTGCTGCGCAAGCGCAAGGACCCAAGTTTGATCCCCATTACCAAAAAAAGAAATTTCTTTGGAGCCAGGGATTTAGCTCAGTGGTTCCGCCGCCCGCCTCCCTTGCAAGCACAAGGTCCTGAGTTCGAGCCCCGGAACAACAACAAAAAAAAGGATCTCAAGATTTCTGGCTCTTCTTTGGCCGGTGACTTATCTAGCTCAGTGGTTTCCGCCTCCGCCGCCTACTGCACAAGCGCAAGGACCCGAGTTCAATCCCCAGTAAGAAAAAAAAAAAAAAAGAAAGCTTCACCTGCTTAATAGATGACAGTGTCAAGGCAGTATATGTATCTTCAAGATTCAGCAATTCTTGATATACTTCTGCAACAACAACTAATTAAATATGGGCATAAATCCTAATAAACCTTTTGTTCATTAACTTTAGTTGTTTGTATGTCATCCTGGTCATAAATTGAGAGTACACTGTACACAAGTTTTCACTTTCCACTTTGGCACCCATTCGGATTTTCGAAGATGAGGAGGCAAGAATGAAAGCAAAGTTTCATTTGGAAAGCTTGGTATCCCAGGTATTATTCCTCACAGGCCATAACGACAGTTCTCAATTTAAAATCATTTTTGATGCTAAAGAACCTGTCATCCTTAGGTATCTGTTTTGGATCGCATCAGAGAAAATGAAAAAAGTATTATAATCACCATTGAAAAAGGCTGCTTAATCCAGGAAAATGCTAAGTAGATAGTCGAGGACAGTGAGAAATACTCCCAAGAAACACACATAAGATATCTTGCAAGACCCAGTTGAGTCTTACACATTTATATGAAGGCCAGCAGGGAAAGATCAATGATGAATATAAGCAAAAATTGGTTGACATGTGAAATAAATTATCAACTGTCTGGACAAAAATCAGACTTCAGAGAAGGTCGAATTTAAACATTCAAAGAATGATGTGATAAACTTCTTCAAATGTTTCATTACCAAGCACCTTCAAATTCAGAGAATAGGTCAGGAAGGATATTTACCAACATCCCTGGGGACTGAGCTTTAGAGGAAGCTCCCTGGACACCACCCATGAGTAGCAATGCTGGGAAAGAGAAAGTCAAGCAGATCAAATGTGGATTTATCTCTGCTTTTCTTTTAAAAGGTGTTTCTAGAAACATTGGAAGAGTAAATGCTTTCCAAAAGTGCTCCTGCAATTTAATTCCATTTTTAAAAATATAAATTACTAAGATTAAGTTATATATCTTTCTAGAGAGTATAATGATTAAAAGATAGAAAGTCTTTTTTTTCCTTTCTGGTACCAGGGATTGAACTCAGGATCTTGCACTTGCCAGCCAGGCATGGCACCCCTGAGCTAAATCCCTGGCCCAAAGATGAAAAGTGTAAGTATTAAGGAATAAAAGAACACATAAATTTCATTTAATATCTGTCTAAACACTATCAAAATGCATGGATATGAAACTTATTTTTGAAATTATCACAGAATACAAAAATATGTATCACTTAACAATTATTTAGGGCCATCAGGTTCTGTGCTTTATATGCAAAACTTAGTTTAATGGTAACAACCTTAAGTATCATTTCTGCTTTGCAAATGAACACAGACTACATGGTTGACAAAATCTACACAGCTAAAATATGTTAGCTTTATTTTTTATTTATTTTTAATTGGCACATAAAATGTATATATTTATGTAGCATGAAATATTAGCTTTAGAATTAATCAGACAGTTGATTCATGTTCTTAACTAATTTTCTCCATTGCATTCTTTTATATCATAATATAATTTTAAAAGTTGTGTGTAACTCTGTTATTTAAAAATCCATTATACCAGATAAACATTTCATTTATGTAACATTAATAGTTTCTGTTTTAGGATAATAAAATTGTCTATAAATCTTTAGATGATTCATTTATATTAACACTCTTAACTATACTATAGTTGAACTAACAGTCATGATTCCCTTCAAGTTATTGAAAATCAAAATATTAAACTTTGCATCAATATTCTTTAAAAAGTAAGTAATGTGAAATTCAGACATCTACTAATATGATAAACCCCTCTAATTTTCCAAGAAACTTGAAGAACAGAACAGGTTAAGACTACAGTTTTCAAACTATGTCTCCTACATTAGGACTATGAGCAAAATAAAAATCATTTAATAAGTTTAAATCTCCACTAATATTTGTAATAACACATTTTTGTTGTTATGCAATTTCCTTTGTTTTGTGTGTTTTCAGTATGGCACAATAGCACAGCATCAGTGATTGTTTAGAAATGCTATCTATAGGTTCTTCAAGTCCTAAGGATATGTCCTTGACCAGCAGAAGGGCTGTCTTCAGACAAGATTTGTGATTGAGTTCTGGACAAACTGTGTTCATTATAAGACACACACCCCCATTAATGATCAATGATATTGTAAATACTTTCAACCATTACCAAGGAGCAATACATTCAGATGGTTGTACAGTACCTGTGTCATTTATCTCATATTAAGAAAAGGATGCTAAATTAAAAATCTGCCAAGATACATGACTTTCATGCTTAATACCTTATTTTCCTTCTTCTTTCTTCCCTATATTACTTGAAGTGAGGTTAAAATTAGAAGATATTTGCAATAAAGTTTATAAAATTCTCTTAAAATAAATATTATTTCATATATTGATACTATTTCAAGGAAAAGTATGAGAAACGAAAGTCTCATAAAATTATTCTTTGCAAATATCACCTACTAACAAGATGAAAATATTCTGGATTAAAAGATTATAATGATTTCTAGTGCTGTAGGAAATCAAATATATAAGAAATTTAAATGTAAATAGGCCACATATTTTGGTCTTATCCAGGAATACTAACTTTATGAAAGATATGTCACTTAGTTTACAGAAAACATGCCAGATATGGAAATGCTGAAGGCATTCAAACAATTGACTCGAGACTTTCTACAATATATTAATTTTGAATGTCCTTTAGCAGAGGGAAATGGGTAATAACATCAGTGCTAAAACTAAAGAGGATTTCTTTGAAGATGACAAAATTAATTGCTTCAAACTGAAAGGGTTGCTTTGTGGGAATAGCAATTAATTTATTCAAAATTATAGTAGAGAGAATTTACAATAGCACAGAGGACCCATATTGAATTTTGGAAGGTATATCTGCCATTTTAGAGAATATCCTGCTTTTAAATGTTATTCTCTTTTACTCTTAGTAGTTCAGTCATCATGTATGTGAATTTAACTATGATAAACTCATCTGCCTTGGAAAAAATTCTTGCTTTTTCACCCTGTGAGGCCTTACTTCTTTCAACATTGATTCTCTTTTTCATATCCTTGTTCACAATCTGCCAGATTTTTTTAAACTTGGAAATTAGAAATGTGCATTTGAAAATGACGTGGACAATGAAAACAGTGATATATGATATAATTTGAATAAAAATAAGTCTCATAATTTTGCTATCATTAGACTTCCAAATAGCTCCAGAAAGAAGTCTACATTCTTTCCAGTATAAAATCATAAATATTAGGATTATCTATTTAATGGAAAATAAAGTCTTCCAAAATCATGCTTTAGTTCCTGAAGACTAACCAGTATTCTATAATAAATATCTCTATTAAATAGACTTTGTCTATGGACAATGACAGAATATAGATGAGGATATTAAATAGTAATGTGAAATAATTTTTCTCTTTCTATTAATTGTAGTTAGTTTCATAAATTTAAGGAACAATACCTTTTATCCCAGTCACTTATTATGAAATTTAAAACATTGGTCAAAATAACAATGGGTGCCAAGTTATAAGTATGTATTGTTTTAAGTAGAATTGAAAATAACAGTGACATCACTATTTAAAAAGGGTGTGTTGACATTATGTCTTTCATATTTTAAAACATAGAGAAGTAAATTTTAAAAATCAACATTTTTTGTTGTACTTCTAGTTTATATGTTCTATTCTTTATTTATAATGATATTTTGAGGATAGTCCATAATTTTATATTTATGAAAAGCTCTATTTAAAATATTTTGATGCCATTGAAAATGCTACTTTGATAAAAAATGTAGAACCCAGCAATAATATGAATAAAACAGCATATTGAAATTTAATGGTATTACACTAATTTGTAATATTATGTGGAAAACAAACAATTTTGAATGAATAAAAATGATTATCTTAATTTCTAAACTTTGTTGATGTTTTAGTATTATCAGTTTATATTTATTTTAGGTAGTAAAATAATATAAGATTTATGGATTAGTTTTTAAATTTTGAGGTAAAATTTCTATAACTCATACATAGATTCTAAATATTAATTTTTATAAGATTTCTTTTTCTTTGGTACTGGGGAATCGAACTCAGGACCTTGAACTTTTAAGGCAGATGCTGGCACCACTGAACTAAATCCCTGGCCTCTATAAGTTTTGGTAAATAGGTAAATTTATGTGATCAGCATCCCCATGCAGATAGAGTGGTTTCATGCCCCCAGGAAGCTCCTTCATGCCTCCTGTCTGTCCATTCCCATGGCCTAAAGCCAACTACTGCTTTGACTTCTACCAACACAGAGTTTTTATTCTTATTCTTATGTTCATCCAATTACCTCAAAAACTTAAGGCAATCTTTTGAAAAGTCATTCTTAAGGTTGCATTTATCCATATTTTGAAATAATAACCCACTATACGAAATACCATTATCTTATTTACAGATTTTTGGATCAATTGCACTTTTAAAGCTTGTGAATAGAACTACCATAAATAGACTTGAACAGTGGGATATTTCATATTGTTCTGTATCCTCACAGGACTGGGTATTTTTAGACATTTAGTCTTAAGAGTGAATGTGACATGCTATATCTGGATGTGAATTTTTTTAACTGGACATTATTAGAACAGTTTCTTCAGGATTAATATGGTGATTAGCTGTTAGTAATTATAAACTTATATCACATCACATTGTTTTTTGAAGGTTACAGTGATACCTATACTATAAAATATGTTATAAATACTCTATAGATGAAAGGTGGCGAACCTATGATACGCATGATGCAGTGGGGTGTTGGTTACCGTTGAAAGCTCTAAAAGGTTCACCATCACTACTCTAGATAATTTTAAATTAGAAAAGAGCTTCAAAATATGTGGAAATAAAGAAATTTTAGGAAGACATTTGGTAATATAAAAAAATAAGGATATGAATATGAAATAGATGCAATCATGCCCTGACTTTAAGGCCGTTTTTGTAAAGGGTGGCTTTGGTATGCCTGAACTCGGGGATACTTCTGAGTTAAGCATAATTTTCCTTTTGATAAAGAACATTCAGAATAAGTCTGTTTCAGAAAGTTCAGTATTTAGAACAGAAAAACATCCTTAGTTCAGTAGAATAGCTCTAAATGAATTCTGCTGGACACCAAAAATGAGGCAAAGATAGAACTAGTATTTTGAACTTGGGCCTGGACTCAAGGTGCTAAATCTTGTATGAGCTATATGAACCATGACTGTAGCACAGGACATAGGCAGTTGCCTTCTATGAGTTTTGAATAATTCACTTCTTCTCTAGGGATGTGTACAGAGGAAAATAAATCAACTTTTCAGACTTTGCAATCCACTACAGAAAAACAATATTTCCTTCAAGACTTAGAGAAGTAAATATATCTAAAATATGTTTACTACAAGAAGTTATTTAGAAATCATCTGTGAATTTCACAAGCTTCAAGAAGATAACCATTCAAGAAACATCAAAAGAAAAATAAGAGCTGAGATACAACTCTGATAGTTAAGAAGAAAAAGAGCTACAGGAAAAATGGAGAAGGAAAGGAAAACAATGTTAATAAGAGAGATTATTGTGTATAATAAAAATATGGAACTGATTATGCAGAACTCTGAGGGCTTAGCAGAAAAGCCAAAATGTGGCGTTATGTCCTAAAAGGTTTGATTTGATCTATATTACCTGTGATTTCATCTTCTACTAATATATGTGGTTTGGGATTTGGAAGTTTTTAATTTTCTCTTATTTTTTAGGGGTTTTGGGGGGGTTTGTTTGCCTTGGTGCCTTTGCACTTTCCTTTCACACTGCTTCCAATGCTCTTTTGGCTTATAACCTGCTATTTGTTTCCTTGATTTTTCCAATTTAAACTGGGAAACTTTTCTTATGAAAGTATTCCATAGGGCTCTCCTCTAAAACCCACATACATTCCATGCTCATACCATTTTGAATCACTTTTTTTTTCTTAGTCCCTGTCACTGTCTAACATACTGAATGTTTTATATTTATTTAACCTTTTTATTGTCTGATTGAATCATGATATCTATAAAGGTACTGATTTTCATCATTTTTCCCTAGAAACTAGGGCATAGAATATCCTCATTAAATAATTATTAATAAATCAACATTAGCCCCAAAACAGGATAACAAGAACTGCAGGTAATTAATTAATTAAATGTTTCTACATTCAAATTTGGTTGCTTCTCAACATTCCTTTTTCTTGTTCTATGTATCTTATTTTGATAGGAATTATTTAGGGATTATGAAGATATTTTAACCAATACAACATCATACTCTTATTAGGAGTGATTTGGTTGTAACTCTAAGCAGAAAAATTTCTAGGCTATGATTTCTCCTATCCTTAAATACATCCCAGAACCATTAGGTGATGTGTGTTACTTCAAATAATGTTGAGGATTCAAATTTATATTATACCTATTGCCATTATTGAAAGCTCTAAGATTATTCTGTAGCCATACCACCCTGAATGCACCAGATCTTGTCCAAAAGCACTAAGATTATCCCTAATATTTCACATTTTGAGATATTGAAATTATGAGTTATAGAAAACATACTAATATTTAGTACCATAGGAAACTATAATAGCAGTTAAAGTCATTGGAAATTATTTCTTCTTTTTTTTCTCAAAGTCAACTAGATTACCCCTCAAACAATTAATTTACTGTCTCATTTTTGTGTTCTTGAGTTTGTGTTTGAGTGTGAGAGAGAGAAATCGGGGAGAGAAATGTTTTTTCTTATAAAGTTATGTCCCCTGAGAAGCTGTGAAATTAATTTCAAGAAATCAAACACTTAAGGTAAATTACTCAAATGTTAACTTTCAGTTTAAAATAGTATCAAAACTGCACCACCTAAAAATGTTTGGCCTGGAGTTAAAAGTCCACATTCTAACAGAAAGAAGAAAAATGAAACAACAACAACAACGACAACAAAAAAGAAAAACTGGCAACTCATTCCTACTATTTAAAATTATCTTTTGCTTCTCTAGTATAAAAAACTAAAAATGTAAATAAGGATCAAAATGTATAATTGATGTGAAATAGGAAGAAAACGTCTAAAGGAGTAGGGGAAGGAGGAGGGGGAGGGGAAGGTAAAGAAGGGAAAGGAAAAAATATGAGAAAAGGAATAAAATGGAAACAGAGTCTTTGTAAATAGGGAAAAGTGGAGGGGTTGAAGGGAGGGCAGGGAAATGGGGAAAAAATAAGAACCAAGATACATCATGTAAAGGTACAAGATCCCAATGATGAATGTAACCGTATTGTATACCTAAAATGTACCAATAAACTTAACTGAAAAAAATAGAAACAATAAATTTGTCTTTTGGTAGAGATTTGACATTTTAAAGCAGAAAAGTAAATTATAAACCAATGAGTTTTAAATAGTTATCTAATGATATGAATTTGTAAAGGTTCACTTTAAAAGCATCATTTGAGTAAGTACAGTGGTACCTTGCCACTCATTGTTGTTGGTTCCAGGAGGCACCACATGCATCAAAAACAAAGAGAATCAAACAAACTGTTTTTGCTGGGAAGTGCAGCAAGTCTTGAGGTAACTGACACTGACAAAATCTAGTTTGTGCATCTAGTACCAAACCAAACATTCAGTTAAAATACATTGAGAACCAAATTTGATGAATTTCAAAGCAGTCAAGTACCAAGGTATGAGTGTACATCAAATATTTCATTTCTTGAAATTAGGTTAACATTTTGACAGAGAACAGAATCTTACAAAAATAAATTGCAACCAGTAGTAATGATCCACCCCTGCCAAGATTCACAAATACAAGAATATGACATTAGAATAGTGTCTTATATGTAGTAATTTCTTGTATGGTCCTTAAAACTTGTTCTTAGAGAAATATAGAAGCCATTCTATATTACATTTCCTAGAAATCATCTAATGCAAAATTATTGCTCAGTGTTATAAGTATCAATTAGAATAGCATCATTTTTAGATAACAGAAACATGGCTACTCCAACATGACTTGAACAATACAGAAAGTTTAGTGACATCTTATAGGTAAGATGAAAGGAATTTTAGATAGGGAGAAACATCATTCTTGGCCAAGATATGGAGATAAGAAAGAAATAGAAAGAGGAAGGAGAAGACAAGAATGACTGTCAGATCTGTTAGAAGTGGGTAAGTAACAGGAATATTAGGTAAATTAAATAGATCTAGGTAGCTGAGTACCTTGAATGACCATCAAATAGACAGTTTTCAATTGAATCTTAAATATCTCTCAAACAAACCTGTGGCACTGTTGAGAGGTGGTGGAACCTTTAAAAGGTGGAGCCTGATAAAAGGAGTTAGAACACTGGGGGTACCTTCTCAAAGAAGAAATTGGGACCCTGGACTCTTCCTGTTTCTCTTTTGGCTTGAGGCCACCATGGGGTGAACAGACCTCCTCGCCATTAATCCCCCAAAACAACAGGCCACCTGACAATGCATTGAAACCACTGAAACATCAATAAATCTTTGCTCCTCATAAGGTGATTTTCTTGGCTATTTTATCACAGTGACACAAAACTAACACAGATTGTACAGTACATATAAAGAGTAGCGTAATTACCAAAGCACCAATCAAATAATATTACCTTGGTTGCAATAATTTAATGGAGAAAGAAGGATATAGGAATACAGCAATTTTTAAAAAATACTTTTACATATTCAAATGTTTGGAATAAAATATATACATATGAAGAACATTAAATTCCCTCTGGATAGTTTTATGATATTTTCTGACCTAGAGAATAAGTTTTCAAGTTACATGCTGAGCGTGATGATTAAGTGTCTACACTGTTTTAATTATTTTTTCGTTAAGTAGCTCTCTTCTTTCTCTCTGAACTGCTTCTGCAGTGTGTGTTACTATCATATAGCATATAACTTTTCAAAGTCTTTCTTTTTTGAATGACATATTATAATAAAATAATCAAATTTTAATTTTGGAGGCTACCTAAATAATGCTATTTTCCAACAGTGACCAGTACCAATTCCAAAAATTCTATCATATATGCTGAAATTAAATTTTTAAAAATGGCTTACATTGACTTTACCAAAACAATTGCTCCAAAGACAAAAGTTACCTAGAATATTTGAGTTCATTGTTCTAGAAAGAAATGAGAAAGTGTGATTCTACACCTTCGTTAAAATTAGAAAATTGAGATGCAGAACAAATGTGACTTTTCTGAAGTGACAGTCAAAACTGCTTAATCAAAATGTAATCTCCTGTTTTTAACTTGAAGCCTCAAGTTGTTTCCACTCTACCATCTGTGCAGTAGAGAACAAATGTTGATTCTAGTGCATTTAATGACATAAAAATTCACACTGTCCACTCCAACTTTTTCTGAGTACAAAGTTCTTCATATATTCTGTGTATAATTACTATATAGAACTATGGAAGATAAGATTTGTCTAGAAGTTAAATCTATTATTAGCAATCATGTTGGAATTCAGCATCCTGCCCTGCTATGTCTCTTTAGGAGACCACACACCACAAGGTTAACTGAAATTTCTTCCAAAGCACCAGGGCTTATGCCTGTAGGATTTCCAAAAGTTGCTGGGGAACACAATCAAACCCCAGCTATCCTTGGCACAAGTAGATCTTCAGATAGTAGCATAGTCATTTATTTATACTAAGTAAAGTATTAAAAAGGCAAATGTTTTTCTACAAGTCCCAGATTTTAACCTTGTTTTTTAAAAAATGGACTCTGTAGCTTAACTGCTATGTGGGAGATATGATCTATTAGGATTTTAATTTCATTTTATCACTTTTATTGCTTTAGAAATGTATTATACACATGTGATAGCAACTGCTTTTGACCTAAAAAGCAAAGCTAGCACAAAATATTTTTTAGAATATTCTCCCTGAAAATACAGATTGGTAAAAATATACAGGTGCCTGCACACAGTGAGATGATTTTTAGGGTAATAGCATTCCTTTTTAAATGTTTTATTTATAGTGTAGTTGGCTTATACTTTCACTTTATCATTAAAATCCTTGAAAAATAAAGTAAGAAAATACTATTGCCCATTATAGAAGTAGGTGAATCTAACCCTTAAATCCATTGAATGAATTAATCAGGATACTATAGCTAGAAAGTGGAAGACATAGGAATAGAAATCAACTCTTATTTTAAGATAGTATTATTTCCACAATAGTGTTTTCCTCCAAAAAAAAATAGCATTAAGGTAATTATATTTTGTCAAAACAAATTTTTTAGCTAAATTTAAAGAAAAATATTAGAATAAGTTCTCGGTGTAAATTTTTATTCTACTTAATGCTGCACTTGTATAATTATACATTTGGGAGAAATTAAAAATTAAAGATGAATTTAAAATGAATAATTTAGTAATATAAATAATATGTGTAAAATTAATACATAAATTCATTTTGTAAGTGGCAGTGTATATTTTAAGATGTGTTTTAAGTTCACTCAAACTCATTTGTGTTATAACTTTCTATGTTTTAGAGAAAATTATTTTTAAAAATCTAAGGTAAACCTATGGTAATTTTTTTCTCAGGTTAAGTAATTGCAAATTATGTAAAGTTTTTTGTCTCCACTTCCCCAAAAAAAGAAAAGAGAAAAGTTTTGCCTGGCTAAAAACAATGTGAAAAGTTATCCTACAAAGTGTGCACTTCTATATAAATAAGCAATTTAGCTTGAAATAATACTGAATTGGAATTTATGTAATTTTAATGGCTTATGTCTACATTATTTACAGTACTATTTAAATACTGTGACATTTCTGTAGTCAGTGTCTGTTGAAAGTAGATATAAGTCTGTATTTTGTACCATATTGTTTGAAAGATATTAAAGTTCAAGTTGTGGATATTAGTGGTGAGGAATGCATTATATTTACAGCTAGGCTTAATATAGTACAAATAGATAAAGTAGTTAAAGGTATAAAGTTTTTTAGGATAAACTTAACAGAAACTCATTATGAATATTTAAAAGGCGTAAAATTTTAAAATGTTATGTGAACAAATCTAAAATTTTTCCTTTTTTCTAGCCTTAACCTTAGCTGAATCTTATTTTCAAGGATGTGAACACAATTTCACAAAATGTACAAAACAATAAAAAATGTACAAAACAAAATATATATAATAATATTATGTAATATAAATATTATTAATGAAAATTTAGGTTTCAAAAAGCAATATTTGAGTGTATAAGCATGAATTCTTGCCTAATTCTACCTTTGTATATTTGATAGAAAACCATTAAAAAGTATTTTAAAATAAAGACAATTATGTCTTAAAGTTTTAGTAGCATTTATTATAACCAAATAGCTCTGAACTAAGTTGCGAGTATGAATAGCAAACTAACTAGTGACTGTTTAAAATTGACTTGACTAAAAATATTCACATTTTGATGAAAGTGATCTGAAAGACAAATTTGAAATATTTGGAATCTAGTGATTCAATAAACATTTTGGTTGAAAGTAAATTTACCTTCAAGACAAGATTATCCATAGTGAATTCACATACACCACTGTAACTCTCATTCAACTGCAAAATAGACAAATATTACAAGGGAAAATTATGTTTAGCTCAACAATATTAAGAAAGTCAATTATCTTGTTCCAAAGATTCAATTGAGGAGAAATTGATTGCTTTGTTTTGCTACTACCTCATAAAAATGTTTGAGTTGAATCCTTTCTTTAAAACCCTCTAAATCTATATTAAGACAAAAGATGCAAAGAATCTTAGAGTGCTAGTATCTAAAATTTTGGTAGTCCAACCTTCTCCATGAGAAGGAAAGTTTTACAGTTTACCAAACAGTGACCTATTATTTTGTTATATTTGACAATGCTATAATTTTTCCTACTCAACCTCTCATTCTACATACCCACAATCTTCATTTCCCACAGAGGCTTCAATGTATTAATAACCATTTTCTAGATAATTTTTATCTCATTTTCCAGAATGGCACACAAAAGTGAACACATGCACTTTTAGCCATTTGCTCTTTCACAAAATGACCAAAAAGAAATTCTGGGGAAAAAATTAGTCTCTTTAAAAAATTTTTCTGAGAAAACTGGTTATCTACATGCAAAAGAATGAATCTAGAGCCCCATGGCTCTCACCTTGTACTAAAATCAAACCCAAATGGACCAAAGACCTAGATATAAAAACAGGAAGGACTGAATCTACTGGAATATAAAATAAAGACTTGAAGACATAGGCATAGGCAAGGACTTTCTGAACAAAACCCCAATTGCACAAGAAATAATACCAAGAATCAACAAATTAGATCATATCAAATTTAAAAGTTTCTGCACAGCAAAGGAAACCATTAAGAGTGAACAGACAATGAATAGAATGTGAAATATTTTTTGCCATATATTCCTTGTATAAAGGACTAATATCTAGTATATATTTAAAAACTAAATAAAAAGATCCCCAAAAGCAAAAGACCCAATCAAAACTTAGGTAATGAAATAAATAATTTAAGTACAAATGGCCAATAGCTACATGAAAAATTTTCAGAAGTTTTGGTCATTATAGAAATGCAAGTGAAAACAACACTAAGATTTCATCTTATTTGCGAAAAAAGTGGCTATCATCAAGGACTCAAAAAACAACAAATTTTGGCCAGATTGTAAGAGAAAAAGAACACTTTTGTATTGTTGAAGAAATGTAAATTTGTACAGTCACACTAGAAAACATTATGGAGATTCATCAAAAAACTAAAATTAGAAATTCGATTACAGCAACTTATACCTTTTCTGGGTATCTTCCTCAAAGAGATAAAGTCATCATATTACATGCAATGTGCATGGCCATGTTTATGACAGTGCAGTTCACAACAGATTAATTATGGGAACAACGTAGATGACTGTCAACACATGAAGGGATAAAGAAAATGTGGTCTGTATACACAATGGAGTATTACTCATAAAGAAGGATAAATTGGAGTCATTGTAGGAAAATGAATGTGTTTAAGTGAAATAAATCAAACACCAAAGGTTAAATATTCCAAGGTTTCTCTTATATGAGAAATCTGAAGTGTAAGTAATTTAAAGAGCAAAATGAAAGATAGATGGTAGGAAACAGGGAGATAGATATTTTGGAAATGGGAAAAAGGATCTGGGAAGAGAAGGAGGGAAGGGGACCAGGAGAAAATGCTATCAAATATAGTAAAAATTATATACACCTTCCTCCACAAATAATTATTGGATATTACAAACATATACTGATAAAAGTAAGTAATTTAGAAATTTAAACAAAATTTTCTAAATAAATTCACACCAGTGCAATTACATTATAATCACTCAAAATAAGAATTTCAAAAATTCACATGGAAAATGTGGAGTCACAATCATACTAAGATTACTTTTTAAAGAAATTAGTTTATGTCTTTCTAGTTGCCCTCATTCCATTCTTGTATAGTTTAATTTAAATGGAAATAGAGTTTTCTATTTGTTCCAATTCATATCTATTTTGTTTGTACAAATAAAAATTCTATAACCATGCTGTACTTTTCTCAATCAGGTTTTGTCAAACAAGATAAAAAAGGATATAGAACTGCAGATTTTGCTCCAGATTGACAGTAATCGCACAGTCAATATTTTAGTATTAATTAACCCATACAACTAACTCACATCTTTGATCAGAAAGTTATTCATTAATTCATTCAACAAATATTCATTTTGGATGTACCCTCTGCCAGAAACATAGTGGTTCTTTGAGGCAATGTAAACACCAGCCTAATCATTTGTAGAGTTTGTATTGTAGTAAGCTTAACAAATATGTCACACCAGCTGCATATCTTCAGAACATTCAAGCTACCAATTTGTTAATCCTATCAAAGGAGAAAGAGATTAGTTTAATATGATATGTACCTACTTAATATTTGCTCATGCTCATTTCTTCTATTTTAAAAAATTCTATTTGATAATATATTCTGAAATATATATATATATATATATATATATATATATTCCTTGTCTTTATTTCCTGGTTTGAATATTTGGGCACCTCTTATAATCTCACACATATAGAAATCACCATTACTCATTACTTGTAATAATGAATAAAAATCTTATAAATTTTGCAGATTGGTAATGTTGATATTGCTATGCCATTGTAATTTCAACCTACAACTTTCATCAAAAACTCATTAGTAAAATTCTCTTTGGATTCACAAGTCTGTTCACCCTTATTCTCCATGGCAGCTGTTTCAAACGGTCTCTTTTCTCCTCAAACTTCGTATGTCTACTACTTCTCTTCTCTCAGTTATTTCTTGGGTAGAAGAGAAGCCATAAACTGAGAACATATTGCAATCAAATCTATAAACTTTCCTGAATACAAATTCATGTTTTCTTAATTCTATCTGCTTAAAAGAGTAGAGGTGCCTCATCCCTCCTTTAGACACCATTTTCTCACCAAATTCTGGATTCTTTTTTTCTCTCCTCAGAGGGAAATTTTCTCTTACTTTTTGTCTGTTCTATATTTCCAATCTTCCTGTCTCCATTATTTTCCTAAACAAGCTGAAGTTTCTCCACCTGAAGTTTTCTTTATTGAAGCTGTTACTACTTTGCCTTTCTTCTTATCTACACACCACACTTTTCTTTACTCTCTTTTTCATAAACCTGTGCAATCAGTCTTCTGCCCTGTGATTGCCAATTATGGTCATCAATGACCTTCTTGTCATTGAATCCTGTAGACAATGTTTCATTCTCTTGTCTACTAATAACTACTACTGTCACATAACAATCTCACCTTTTAAAAACATTCTCATAGCTTAGTATCCAGGTCACTGTGTATTTTTTAATTTTCCTACTGAGACTCTATCCCCTTCTTCCAGTTTGCTTTGTGGGTGCCTCTTCAAGATGCAAACTGCTGACCCTTAGAATTCATTTTTTACTTTATACTTTTCTTTTACTAACAACTCTTTATTCATTTTTTTCAGGGCCAGTAGCATACTAGGTAAGTGCTCTACAACTGAGTGAAATCATCAGCCCTGACATCTCTTTATTTTTGTCAAAATATTTAAATCATTAGTTTATAAGTCTCCTTTGGCCTTTCAAGTATTAAAACTTAACAGCGTAGTAGTTTCATTTGGAAGTCATGAAGAAACTTCAAATTTAATATATTCAGTGCTGGGCTCATTATGCTAACTATACCCCTCTTATATACAAATATACCCCAAACTCATGTGTTTCATTTTTCATATTCCAGTCATGGAAAGATATCACCTTTCAATAGGAATTCATGGAAATATTTCTTCCTATAATCTTACCTATATCCAAATAAGCATTAAGTCATATTGATTTTAATTCATAGCTGATTTTTGAATTTTTAAATTGGACAGTCTAGACCATCAAATTTTCTTTATTGCTTTGCATCAACCTCTTAATTACTCCCCCCGGCCCCCATTTTCAATCTTTGTCTTTCTTTCTCATACTAGGGCCTTTTGTGAGATGTAGATCTAACTTTGTCACTGTCCTGCTTGACCTTTCCATAAGTTTCCATTTCAAATAAAATAAAACTCAAATTCCTTTATATGGATTTATAAAGCAAAAAATTGAAGTGAGTACTATTAGAATAGATTTAGACAGGAGGAGGATGAATGTATACAAAATCATAAAGAAAATTCTCTTCTACCTATTGTTTTAAAATCTTTTTATTATCTGACCACATTTTCAAACCAATCTCATGACAGATCTTATATTAGTCAGTTGTGCTATGGAAGATACTTTTAAATCAATCTTCTGTCTTTCCAAAAGGTTATTACTTTTAAGCCATCACTATTGTCATGGATATGAAGGTGTTTTCTTTTTTTCCTTTTTTTATTTGAAGTTGAAGGTCTTGCTTTAATTAAATGATGATGACAGTAATGACAAATTCAGCTGAAATAATGTCCTTTATCATCAAAAAATCATGTTTTTACTTAAGCATAATTTGAACTTACTTAATTTACCCTCTTTCAATAGTTCACAAATACTGCACCCTACTATTTCTTGTAAATATTACATAGTAGAAAGGGATGGGGTCACAAATCACTTATAGAGAAAAACAGCAATTTGGAAGACAAGTGTTCTCAGTGTCACTGAAAGAATGACTGGTAAATTCAGTTTTCTTTGGCACTTCTAATAAGTCCTTCTAATGATGAAATCACATTACCCTCTATACTTTTGCTGTAAAAATGAAAAATGGAGAATGTTTGGACCCACTTTGGACTGGTTAACATCATTATAGATCTGAAATTTCAATAACTAAAGGCTGCTTAAGTCAGAAATATCTTAATAAATGTAAGGCAAATTATGGCAATACAACTTACTGTTATTCGACATTAGGATATACTTAGTCCTTATGCTTCCCACCTAGTATGAATCTTCTGCTTAATATTGATGCATTTGAATTTAGGATGTTGCACCAGACCCTGGGGTATTACTTAGTACTTGATATTTGTACAGCATTACCTTTCTAAAATAGCAAGCCTCTGAAATCTAACAGACATCGGACTTAAGGGCATTGTATTAGGAATTCTGAACTTGTACTAACCTTAATTAAGTGAATTAAACCCTATAAAACTTCAGATTTGCCAAATTTATTTCTGTAAGAACAAAGTAGATTATTTTAAATATACTTTTTAAATACACTGAAAGAGTATACTTAAAAGCAATTTTACTTTCAGAGACTAAAGTAATGAAGACATTTTTACCATGTCTATTTTATAGTTGGGATGATTTTTAATACTTACAGTTTCTAACTCTTTCCTAGATTCTCTTAGCCTTGCAATTGTGACTCAGACAGTTAATGTCATATTTGCTGCCTTAGTTAACAAAATCTTTATTTCTTAATACCTTTTAAGACCAGCATTGGACAATCCAAGTGATTCTGAACAACAATCTCTCATAGTTGCTGGATTACCAAGGATCAACTGTTTCATAGCCTCTAAATTTTCAAGATCACTGAGGTAAATTGATACATGTGAGGGCAGATACACTGTTCTTTGCACCCAGCTGGAATAATAAAATCTTCTAAAAAATTCATCAATTCCACATGTGTGGTCTTACAGGCACCAACAGATCCCCCTTCACAGTTGTGCTATTTCACTCATTCCAGATAAAATTGTATATCTTGACCCAACTAAACCCAGTACATGTTGTATTCTTCCCTGATGATTACATAGAAGTTAGAAATTCTCAAGGTGGTGCTTTTATATCCTTGACTCCACTGCCACCTTCAACTTCATTTTCCTTTGGCTTGTATTCAAGGGCCTTCAAACATAGTCATCAAGATGCTCACTGAGACGGCCACTGCTCTCTAGTTGAATAAAATAATCTTTAGTAACCAAAGATCCTCAAGCAATTTATACATATTGATAACTAGACACTCTTGAGAAATGTTTAAACTCCTTCAATAAAAATGTTTTTATACTTTCGTACTTATAATATGCCTTTTAATACTGAAGAAAAGGAAAATCTGAAGATAAAGATGAATCTGAAGATAGTATATAACTTCTTGTCTTTTCTTCTTATGGTTCAAAAAGATGTTTTTATACTGCATATGTTTAGTGACTTTTCTTTAAATGTAAACTAAAGTTTCCCTTAAAAAGAAAGAAATTGAATTGTACAATTGTCTTATTCTCTACATTTTCCAAAAGAAGATTCGAGTTCTTACAAGAACATCTGATGTGTTATGTACATGTACCAGTTCCACCCAAGGAATATAAACATTGTGTACTGGGAACATGTAGAGAGAAATAAAGTAGGGAAGTCCAGGGTGGGGGGAGAGAAAGAGGATGAAAAAAGAAATTATGACGTGTTATAAACATGTATCAACTCACACAAGAAATGTAAACATTAGGTATTACACACTCAAATAAACTAAAATGATGTTTAGAAAAATATAAGAAAAAAATATCTACATACATAAATGTTTGTACTTTCACGTGTGGGGTCTGGATTTGATTTTTGTGACATTCACATAGTTCTTTGTCCCCAGAGAGCTTATTATTTTCAATATATAGCAATAATAAATATTTACCATTGCTATTTAAGTAATGTTGATTGATGATTTAGGTTTTGTTTGCATTTGTTTTATAGAAAGGATCAATCTTTAAAAGAACTATGCCTCCTAAGTCATATTATTGGCTTTATGTTTCGTGAAATCAGTCTTGTACTGTCATAAAATATGACATACATATTAAGCTATTCAAAATAGAAACTTAAAAGCACCAAATGTCTGAGAATTTCTAATTAATGAAATGAATGCTGTTGCAAACACTAAGTGCCTTCATTTAAAGCTATTCTTTTTTCTCACACACCTTAAGCAGTTTTCCTAAAAACCCTTAAGAGATCTATGTTCAGATAAACTTTTGAATAAAACCTTGATTGATTTGGCTCAAAGAGGAAAGTGAACATGCAATAGACGATTCAGTGTACTTGTGACCTATGCAAAGAAGCATTTGATCAATTTTATTGAGCTTCATTTATTTCTACATTTGGAAACAGTTCATTTCCAATGGAATATTTGATAAAAATAATGGACAATTATGAAAAGCAATACCAGATCATCACATTAACTTAAAATAGATGTGAAATGCAAATTTAAACTCATAAAATAATCCTGTAAATATTGCTTATTGTAGCAATTGTACAAGTTAAGATCAATTTAACTTCCAGGGTAGTTGTATGTAAAACCTTTGCCCAGCAATATAATGAAAATGATGTAGGGTGCATGGTTGAATATTGTTGAAATTTCACTTTTCAGTGATATTGATTTAAATAATCATTAATGAGGGAACCCTAATCAATGGGACTAATGTGTTCATAATAAGTGAACATCCTATAAGCCTTTGTGTATATGGTTCTGTCTTCTACCATGCTCTTCTCATTTTCTGGATGAACTTCCTCTGGATGTTTCTCTAACTTCTCCAGATAGTTTGCCATTATCACCTTTCTACTTAGTTTGTACTTTCCCCTTGTCTTTTACAGTTTTGCACAAATTGTATCTTGTCAGAAAAGGACTTTCCCTGATCACCCTCTTTAAGTTTTCCCACTCGTGTTATTCACCATCTCTCTTCTCTACTTTATTGACCTGCTAGTGTGTATCATCACACAACAAGATACATACAATTTCTGTTTGTTAGTTTCTTAATTATTTGCTTTTTATCTGCATCCCTCAACTAGAGTGGCAGTTTTTAATAGGGAAGTCTTTCTGTTTCATTCCATATTGTATCACTCTGAGCTTTAAAGACTAGATTATTATAAAATATTTTTAAATGGCTGGAAATAAAAATTATAGAGCAAAGAAAGCAACAATTTTACACAAAGTTGATAATCATAATCATGATGTGTTATGGAAAGTGAGAACAAAATAGATAAACTGGGTTCTGATACAAGCATTCACTTGTGAAATAAAAAATCCAGATATGCTTGCTATTTTGTAGTGAAAAGATGGGGGTACATTTCTCTCATTGCTAACATTTCTCAAAGAGGTGAATAGATAGATCATCCTGTAAGAAGAATTATACATGAAGATTTTGATATCAAAGAAGTGGTATTTTATT
>NW_004624769.1:19775488-19785793 GCF_000247695.1 Heterocephalus glaber
TGTGTGTGTGTGTGTGTGTGTGTGTGTGTGTGTGTGTGTGTGTGTTGGTTTGTTTACAGGAATATTTGATGAAAAATTCTGGAAGGAGACTTAGGCAACACTGATATATATTCTTATGTATTGAATTTTTAAAAAGTGACTTAATTAGGCTCATCTTCAAGGTAATTGCTTAATATAAAAATATCATTAACATTACTTAATAGGAATAGCCTTCTTGGAAGTATGTTCAAATCTCCATCAAGATCATCTGCTGGAGAAAGCTCAATTTCCTGACAACCCCAATGTTTCCTCTCTGAGCGCATCACTGACCTCATACAGAAGGGCAGGATTCCCCCAAGATATGTATTATCTATCAGGAACTGAAACAGCAAAGAATGTATTGTGAACCAGTCTGAAATTGCTCACCAATTGGCTAGTTTTATTTGGGAAACCTCTTCTGGCTTAGATGAGAAGATCTTAAAACTTTTCTGCAGTCTAAGGCAATTCTTAATCATTCCCTCCCTCTTTTTTCCAAAGATTTTCAACCTATTTCTTGGTTATAAAGCTCCATATTTTTAGTTCTCCTCATTCCCAAAAATTTGCGCTCAAAAAAATTCTTACAAATTTCATCCTGCATGGTATTTACTACTTAGAAGAATGAACTCATATAGTAAGCTTTTGTCTCCCTACAAAATGAATTAAAAATAAGGACAAAAGCAAACAGTCCTCACTAAGATATCTGTTGAGTAACTATTATTTATAAAATGATAGCCAATTTATAGAATGAGACTCAAGAGGCATTCAAGTTTCTTGATATCACTAATAAACATTTTGGAAATTGGTAAATATACAATGAAATGTCCCAGCTATCTGAAGGATCAAAATACCTATTTTCATGCAAATATGGTTATTGGTAAAAATGATTTATGGATAACCTAAAATTTTACACTTTAAGGTAAATTACCTCTAAAATTAGTCTACTCACTACTTAGACATGAAGATCAGATGTGTAGTTTCTTCGCAATGATATTTCTCTGTGATTTTGAAAATACATGAGATCATTTATCAGGTTAATGATTATTGGAGGATGCAGTTTGGAAGCCATCACCATTTAGTCAACATCTTCAGATATTAGGAATCACTAAATTGTAATCAGATGCTAAATTTTATATCTGTGGGGTACCATTTCCGGTTATACTCAAAACCTGGGTGTCTGAGGTATCAGAGGATACTTAAGGACATGACTCCACTCTCAGAGACATGTACATAATGAGCTACAATTACATATTAGAGTGACTTAACATACTCAACCACGGATGCATGTCATGGCCAAGGTTGTGCAGCAGATGTTTAGTCACACTATGTCTCAGTAACACTCTAAATGCTGTGAACTAAGAGCACTGTAGCCTTTTAGTAGCTGTTTTTCTGAAGAAATAAAGACATGAAGCTCTTGAGCTCTGGAGCTGCAGCTCCAACTCTCATGCTCTGATGCTTCTTTGATGCTGATGATTGACTCTCTGTGTGTTGTTTTTATTGGGGAACTAATTAACTCACTCACAAAGGGCTATGTGAACTAAATAGACCCCTCTCCAGGTGCCCATGCGGAGGCTCAGCCTTCACAAAATCATACTATTATGTGAATATACCTCTCCTCTATGTACCAGCTAGACCTATAATATAAAATAGTAAATGAGTTTTAGGTGAGACATTGAAAAATATAAGAAAATGAATTGGGTAATTTTATTCCAAGAATGTAAAAACTGAATTTTGCAATTTGAGGAATGATTCAATTTTTTAAATAAATTCATGTATCACAGAAGATGTTATTTTACACACAATATCAGTTAATATTGATATCATTCCTACTGAATTCTTTGGAAGTATGTTATTTCTTTGAAAAATATTATTCACTGTCTTACATATCTAAATCACTACTACTTAATCACTAAAAGAATTGGTTTGGTGCATTTTAAAATATCAACCTATCATAGAATTAATTTAACAAAGTTGATTGGACAGGGCCTCAATTCAGAAATTGAATTAATGAAATGAAACCATGACAAATATGTCCAAAGTTGAGAATGCTCTCACAATTTCTCTGAATTTTATTAAAACTGAAATACAAAAGAAAAACATTTTTCGAAAATAATGACTTTCACATTTGTCATCTAAATTAAATTTAATCTAAATAATTTCATGTAATTTCTAGATTTATTCTGTAAGTATAAAGTAATTTTGGATAACAGATAACTGTCATGATATATCACTATAATTATGCAAACACTTCAGTTAAAATTTAAAGTACATGCAGTAAAATTTGGAAAACATAAATAAAAATATATTTTAAAAAACAAACTACTGAGAAGTCAATATTGATATTTTAATCCCATAGGGAATACTTAATTTAATGTCATTAATACTTGCATAAGAATGACAGTAAAATACAGAAAAAACACCTTTGCTTGGGCAAAATTCATCACTATAATAGATAAAATTTTTATTGCCTGTTTTCCCTTGAATTGTAAGTACTTGTGAAATATGAACTACTCTGTAAACAAACTTTAGTTAAAAAAATATTAAAAAATTAATTATTTACAGAAGTAATTTCCTCAGTCTTTAAATATAGACTAGGCATTTTTATAGCCAAAAAAAAATAGATTTAAAACTTTGCACTGATGACTTTATATATACATAGATAATTAATATAAAGCCAGAAATTATCATATTCTAAGGCTATGGCTCAATAAACAAAGTCATCTATAATGATGATGGTAGAAATAATAGTTCTGGAGACCAATATCTTCTATAAACATTATATTAATAAGATTAACCTAAAATTTCTTTCTGTTTCCCTCAGGCTCTACATTCTTTTTAGACTCCATTAACTGCTAAATTCCTGAATTATAAAGCACAACATGAATTTCATTAAAAGTTATTTGTCTCTCTCCAGAGTAATGGTAAAAGTCCAAGTAAAAGAGCTAGTAAGATCACAAACACTTTATTTCTAAAAACACAGATGCTGTTTAAAGAACTTCTAAGTATGTGGTTTTAAACTTTATACTATTTTGCTTATTCACCTCCTGAAAAGTATAATTATAGAAACTAAACATACTAACTTTAATTAATAATAAATAATTTGACTTTTGAGGCAGAAAAATGAGTGTCTTTTACAGATTTTACATTGAATTAAATTGAAATCCACAGATAAATGATATTTTAACTAACTTTAAAACTTCTGAAATAAAGGTAAACTAAATTATACTTTATTAAATTCATAAAAATATATTGACAAATTTGTAACCTTTATTCAAATTAAGGTCATTTAACTAGAGTGATTTTTCAGTCACACAGAGTGGATTGTTCATAATATTTGTTTTACTCAATGATCTTCTGGAATGATAGTATTTTAAATGTATGTGTGCTTACCTACATGTGAATTACTGTCAAGCACTATTAATAAAGAAAATGATCAGTTGATGTCTTCATGAAAGTCAAACTGAAGTTTTATTAAAAATTTGAAGGTACTCAAATACTGGAGAATAACATTTCATTCTGGAAAAAGGTAAACAACTTAAACTGACACATGATTAACATATAGCAAAGTAATAATGTTTATATATACCTTGACTTTTGAGCAAATAACAAATTAGGACTTCATCCACAAGAATGCCTACTTCTTAGCTACTATTCTTAACTGCTTGAAAATTGTTTGATATATAATACAATAAATTTTTAATGAATAAAATTAAAAAATAAATATTGTATGAATAAAACAATAAATGAATGATCAAAATATAATTAAGGAATGGTCATGCATGTTTTAATTGTTCAAATGACTAAGATATATCTCAAACTAAAATCATACTTATAATCTGTTCTTTTTTGTTTTCCTAAAAATACATTACATTTTCTCTTAAGTATATAAAATTAGTGTGGTGTGTCTGGGTGTGTGTGTGTGTGTGTGTGTGTTTGTATGGTGATTTTTGTATGTGTGAGAGAGCTATTAGGCAGAATATATTTCATGAATTACTTGTTCTAAAATATAAGCATCTTATTTACAAATGTTATGTATTGTTTTTATTTATATCATTAATTTTCATTTGAAACTCATTTCAAACAGGCATTGTAAAATGTTGCAAGGATTGCAGTACAGTTAAAAACCTACTTCAGAAGAAGTGACAGTGGAGCAAATAGAAAAGTGATTTTATAAATAGATGGATATAGGGATATATGATGGCTAAAGAGCGATATTATTATACATATGGTTTTATATGTGTATGGAAACGTATGGAGAGAAAAAAATGACAACACAAAAAATTATAATAATTTCCATCAAAAAATTCTGGGAACAAAAACCTTTGAAAAGCAGTCACAAGATCTGAACACTCACATATACTTTGTAAAATCAATGTTTGAGAAAATCAGTTTTTGGATCCATTTAATAGTATTTCAATAATTCACCAATAATTCATCACTATACAAAAATGATGGTAATGTACTTGATCTGAATAAAAATGCAAATTTCTGTAAACAATTTTGATAATTCAGAGCTTCTCCATGCCTTAAATGTCTTATTTTTGGCTAGTTCAGACATGAAGAATTTTTTTTTCCATTTAAGCCTTCATTGGAAGGCTTAGCTTATAAATCACTTTATATATCTATTTAAGGAGAATTGACATATTTACCATATTTTGTCTTCTAATCCATGAACATGAGATAACCCTTCATTTATTCATATTTTTAAAAAT
Source organism: Heterocephalus glaber (assembly GCF_000247695.1). The sequence goes on from NW_004624769.1 coordinate 19,780,216, forward strand.
TTTTCTTTGTCATGTTTTTTAATTTAGATGAATGAAGTTTTACATTTTTCTTCAATTTATTTCTAGATACTGGATCACATTAAAATATTTAAATACATTTCAAATTTCATTTCCCACTTTTAATTATTATTTATAAAAATATACTTGATTAAATTTCTTCCTCACATCATTAGTCAATCTAATATTAAACAGATTTGCAGAAAATTTCTAATCACACACAGTGGTACTTAAGTTTACCAAATTTTGTTATAGTTTTGGGAAAAATGGCCACATCTGTGCTTGTTTGGGGAAGACTGCTGTGGTCATGTTTGTCACTGGATGTGCAGTTTGTGAAGGTAAGCAAAATTTTGCAGAATGCTTTTGTTTGGGAACTAATGAAATGAGAAAGTTCCTCATTTCATCTAAGTCATCAAGTGCACAAAAATCCTCTTATCCTCTTCATGTCTCAAGAATTTCCTTGTTTGCATTTTATCTTGGTTTTTTTGCTCTTTTAAATAATTAATATATATTAATAGTGCATAATATTTAAGTTTAATTTGATTAATTTATTTGAAGAGTCAACTTTTGATTCTGTTGACTTGAGCCACTATGTATTTTTTAAAGTCAGCCTTTTATGCAATGCTTAATATAATTTTATTTTAGTTTATTTGGCATGAATTTGCTTTTCCTTTCTTTAGCTCTTTGAAAGGCTTTTTTCTTTTATAATAGAAACATTTATTGCTATAAATTACCTCCTAAGCATTGTTTAATTGCATATTAAAAGTTTTGTTTTCATTCGTCCTTTATATTATTCAGCTAAAAACATTTCCATCACTGTTTTTCTTTAGTCCATGTGCCTGCATGGATAAGGAAGAAAATAGATATCAAGTGCTTAAAATAATGATCAAACAGAACTTATTCTCCTTCAGAATCTTTTCTCTTCACTCCCCCTGTTCTGGCCTACATCACTGGTAGCCTGATGCTGTAGGCAGAGATTCCCAGGCAAAAAAATAAGCTACTGGTTATCAGAAGGCACTGGCAGGCCATTAGAGGATGAAAGGAGAGGAGAGGTCTCTATGCTTCTCTAACCACCTCTGGCTCTGGGGGAGATAACCTCATAGCCCCTGACCCAGCAGTCATTGTGAAAGCTCCCTACTGACTCTATACCCTGGGTTGTTCTACTGCTGCTGTTTTTTCTTAGCTCTTCCTTCATCCACACAATCCATCCTTTTCATTAAATTCCTTCTGTTTTAGACCCCTATGTGTTAATATGAAAAATATTTGAAAAGTAAATATCTTTCAATGACTAAAAAATTAAGTTGACCTTGGGAAAGTAATCTAGTTTTAAAGAAAAACTTTAAATATTATGAAAATCACTCTGGATTTCCTACTCCAGCAGACACATCTGTCTGGAGCAGGTGCTTTGAATATGAGAAGTGTCCCTTAAAGGTAAAGATGTTAAAGCCTTGGTCTATGAGGCGTTACTGTTAGGTGGAGCGTAGAGCTGTGAATCCCTGGGAGTTGAGGGCTCACTGGAGGCTCCCAGGTTACTGAGGACACCTTTGAAGGAGACTGTGAGGTCTCAATCTGTCATTGCTCTCTCTGTTTCCTGGCTTGAGATGCAAAGGGTTTGCTCTCATAGTGACTCAACAAAGGCCCAGAGTGATGAGACTCCCTGATCTTGAGCAGGAATCTCTAGAAATGTGAGCCAAAATAAAATTTCTTTTTCTTTTTAAATTAATTAATTGCCTCAGGTATTTTATTTTAGCGATGTGAAGCTGACTAATATAGGTGCTCTCAATGAGCTCCTGTCACTCCCATTCTCACAAATGTTTTCCATATTTTCACTAAACTTTGGAGAGAAAGGTACACATTTGTCAATGTTTGGGGAATTGTGTTTATATCTCTTTGTGGAATATTCTCAAATTGCATTATCAGTGAAAACAAGGTATTTGTTTTATAATACATATCTAAATCAAATAAAATTCCTTTTCTGAGCAGAATGTTCAACCACTCAATGGAAACTATGCTCGTTTTCATACACTGAACACTCTTACCTTCACTTGAAAAGTCAATATGATGCATATACAGATGTTGTGGTTATAGATATAAGGTAACATGCTACCTCATTGCCTTCACTGATCATTACCTTTAACTGCTTAAGTTCGCTATACCTGTTAGCTCTCTACTAAAAAATCTAGGCCTTATGTTTTCTCTTATTGAACACTTCTTGTCTGATCTTTCATAATCCAAAACCACTGTAATTACTTTTCGTCTTCATATGACATGACATGTAGCTTTTAGATTGTTATCAGAATCTCATGAATTTTATGTACATTCATTTATTCTCTCAGTGTATAGTTTTGGTCTTCTACTTTAGTGTTAGACATTGACAACTAAATAACATACACATGATTGCTGTCCCTCCAGTGTTTATACTACAGTGACAATAAAATATGGTATGGAGGAAAAGGTATGAATATGAGTGCTCTAATACTACAAAGGAAAGCAAAGATTAGTGAATACCATCATGTCAGGAAGGAAAGATTATTGTGAGATGGTGCTTTTATAAGTCCTTTCTCAATTTAAAACAAAATTTCATAACAATCACATTAGAAACTTTTCATTTATTTCTGTATTTATTTTAATAAATTTGGGAAATTCACAACACTTCAAAAATTTTGTAATCCACAATATGTATTTGGCACACTTAGTTGTTATATGTTAAAGATTCCATAAATCTTGATGGAATTTCTAACTCCTTCAGTTGTGTTAGTCAGCTTTCTATTACTATGTAATAAATATTTCATGTAATCAACTTAGAATAAAAAAAGTTTATTTTGACTCCCAGCTTTAGAGGTTTCAGCTCATGATTGGTTAGTCTTGTTGCTTTGGGTGAGGCAGCACATGATGACAGGAGCTCATGGTGTGGTGGACCCAAACTGTTCAGCTCAGGGCCCAGAAGTGAAAAAAGAAAAAAAGGAAGAGAGTAGAGCACCATAATTGTAATGATGCTCAAGTGTACCCATTTAAACCTGGGCAATCTCATGCACAATCCTCACTTTCACCAGCTACATTATACTACAGTATTTCTTAAGAAACCAGCATCCTTTCTGGTAGATAGAAAAAGTCAATGTTAGATTCATGAGATTAGTTAAATGCCATTTATTTCACTGTGCCTGGGGGGAAAAATAGATTCTCCAAAGGCTATGAATACTATTATGCTGTTTGACAACTCAACAGTGAACTTCTATTCTTAGAAGTTTACATATGCTAGGCTGTGCATATCAGGGGAGTTTCTTGCTGAACCAGGAGACTGAGAGAGGACATCATTGTATCTTGAGAGAATAAACTTTAAAAATGCATTTTGAACATTAAACATACTGATATCTTATAAGTACGTATTGGGAAGATAAAGCTAAGAAAGAAATGAATGAATGAAAATTATAGATACATGTTCTGTAATAGCCATGGCATTCACATCAGTGTTAGATAAATGTATTGAAACTTGGACCGCTGGCAGAGGTAAAGAAGTATAGAATATATCTGTGTTCTGTCCTGTACTTTCTGCTACCATGAACCAGTTTCTTACTTATTTAGAGACCAGTCCAGAACTTGTCACTGCAGACCACAAATTATTTAACACACTTTCATGAGGATATTAAGTGGATTGCTAGATTTGCTTTGCAGCTTGAAGGAAATCACACCCTATATCTGATCAACAGAGACTTTTTAAAAAGTGCACATTCCATTTAGGGGAAATGAACATTTGCCTCTGAAATTGTCTGCTTCATCTGTGTTAATTAAGTGATTGCACACAATTATAAGAAGCATGCTATGGAAGGGTATACTTAAAATGTTTTGAGAAAATAGCCCTTGAAGAGTGAGTATATTAGTTCAACTTATCAAACTTTAATATACAGAAATTACATGTATTATTAAATCCAATTTTACATTTGAAGTCTATAGGTTGCATATTTTTACTTCAGAACTTTGTCTTTTCTAGGATAAAGGTGAGACTATATCTCTACCCAAATCTAGGATGTTTTTGTGTCTACAGCATTGGATAACAAATTTCATCTAGTTTTTCTGTAACCTGTAAAGCACACATGTTAAGAGGTTACACATACATTTTCTAACATAGGACTTTAAAGACACTTTTGGTCTCATTTACATATCTCTGAAAAGTATGTATTCATTTGCTGCTGAACACTCAGATTTAAACACCCATGAGAAACCACAGTATTTTGATGCTTCAGTGTGGCCAGGGACCATGTCTACTACATGCTTCTCTGCATTAGAAAAGAGTATATTTTCTTTATTTTTTTTAAGTATGTTGCTTACATTCAAAACAGCAGTACTCAAAAAATCTCATGCCATAAGTTAATAACATGATTGTACCAGAAAACAAAGATCCACAAAGTATTTAAGGAGAATGAAAAACAGTGATTTCAAATATATCAGTGAATAATGCATTTGCACTTCACTACACCATGCAAATAAAAACTTGCTGATTCAAATGTACATTTCAATAAATAACAACATGGGTTTTTAAAATCCTTCAGTCTACAGAAAGACTTCTGGAAAATTTGGATTATTTAATCTAATGAATTCCAGAGCCTAGTAATGAAAATACCTGTGTTCAAAGCAAAGAGAATGTGACATTTCTTTTGCTTAAAAAGTGAATGGTTAAAAATTATACATTTTATGGTCAAAAACTGAAATCCTTCACACTAAAATCAGGAACAAGACAAGGATGTACATTATCTCCACTTTTGTTCAATATAGTTTTGGAAACATTAGCCAAGCAATTAGACAAGAGAAAGAAATAAAAGGAATAAAGATAGGAAATGAAGAAGTCAAATTGTCGTTATTTGCAGATGACATGATACTCTATATAGAAGACCCCCAAAAATGCCATGAAAAGTCTTCTAGACTTGATAACCAAATTTAGTAGAGTAGCTGGATACAAGGTCAACACACAAAAATCAATAGCTTTCCTCTACCAATGACAGACTCACTAAGAGAGAAATAGGGAAAACAATTCCTTTCACAGTAGCATCCAAAAAACTGAAATACCTAGGAATCAACCTAACAAAAGAAATCAAAGACTTCTTCTCTGAAAACTATAGCACTCTGAAAAGAGAGATTAAAGATGATATCAGAAAATGGAAAGACATCCCTTGCTCCTGGGTAGAAAGGATCAACATAGTGAAAATGACCATACTTCCAAAACTACTATATAGATTCAATGCAATCCCAGTTGAAATCTCAGACGTGTATTTCATGTAACTTGAGAAAACAATCCAAAAATTCATTTGGAACAAGAAGAGACCCAGAATAGTAAAAGCAATTCTAGGCAACAGAGCCATGGGAGGGGCTATCACAGGCCCCAACTTGAAACTATACTACAAAGCTACTGTGATAAAAACAGCATGATATTGGCAAAGAAACAGACCTGAGGACCAGTGGAACAGATTGGAAAATGCAGAAACAAATCCAGACACACTCAGCCACCACATCTTCGACAAAGGAGCCAAACACCCTCACTGGAGGAAAGATAGCCTCTTTAATAAATGGTGCTGGAAAAATTGGGTTT
>NW_004624769.1:19798640-19814702 GCF_000247695.1 Heterocephalus glaber
CTTGATAATATTTAATAGCTTTTTGTCATTGTTTCCAAAACCATTTCATTTAGAATGAATTTACAGTTTTATGACAATCACATAATTGTTCCGTTACTGTACTGATAATTCTCATCTAACATTTAATTTTTCTGTGACAAACCTTATTAAAAATTAAATTTTTTGATGTATATATAAATGTTTGATGTCTATATTATCTTAATTTGTTATAAAATTATTGAAAATTTAATGTTGAATATCAATTTATACCTCATTTGAAATATAGCTCTTAATATTCTATTCCACTTGAACTATGTATGATTTTGGATTTTTTACTTCTATAACAAGCAAAGAAAAAAGTTCTCATGCTATTTCTATAACTAAATATGCCAACACAATAAAATGCTTTACATTTTGTTGGCATTTTTTAAACATTGGCAAAATTATATCATATTTTCTCTAAAATATCTATAGATACTCTCTAAACACTTTTGCATCTACATTCTATAAATAGGTTGAATAATAAAATAGTGTTTCTCTGTTGTATTACTGCCTTATTGCTACTATTACAAATTACCATAAACTTGATAAAAGAGCACAAACTTATCATGTTAGCATCTGGATGTCAGAAATCTAAAAGGGGGCATCATTAGGAGCATATTCCTGCTGGACATGCTAGAAGAGGATCCATTTCATTGCTTTTTCCCACTTTTATTCTAGAAGCTGCTGTTGTCCTTGACTGAAAGGCTGACATCATTACCTGCTCTGTTGCCATCATCACATCTTCTCTGATGCTCCTGTCAGCTTCTTTCCCTTAATAAGGATAGCTGTGATTACACTGGGTCCGGGATAAATCCCTTACACAAGATTCTTGATGTAATCCTATCTGGAAAGTAATTTTTGTCTTGTAAGGTGACATACTTAAGAATTCCAAGCATCAGGACATGGGCATTTTGAGGAGATCATTATTTTGCCTACCACAATTATCTGGTACTTAGTGTCCACTTAAGTTGTCAGAGCAAAATTTAGCATATTATTAAACTGCTTTTTAAAAGATCAGTTTGAAAAATCTTTAAAAAGAACCCTACATACAGAACAGTATTTTTATACTTAGTATATGTGTATAGCATATTAGTTTTCAACATCTTAATTTTATGGTTAATTAATCTATATCTGGCACTTAATAGACATATATGGGGACAAAATAGTAGTTACTATACCATTAGAGATTAATAGCTGGAGGATTAGAGATGTCTTATTTCTAAATCTTTTCACTGGAATCACTTGAATTCCAGTGAATTCACTTGAATGATTTGATTTCACTGGAACTGTGTAATTTCTTAACCTCTTAATGTTTGTGATATGCATGGCTGCCAAACCATTGAGGATCTGGTAAGCAAACACTAGACATTTAAGTATTAGCTGAATGACTTTGTCTTTGACTCTTCCTTATCATCAAATTACTTTATCTTACTAAAAGGATATTAAAGAAGAGGCACCAAATTTAAACACAAATAAGATACTCAACCTTCACAGTTCAAATCAGCAGATACAAATATTTTTATTATTTCCTAATATTTATTGCCTCTGAATTAGTTTCATACACATACAAACACACATGCACAAACTTCAACATCAACATAAATGAGAAGTCCTTTCAGGGTGAAGTAATGGGAACAAAAGTTTTATTTTCAGGTAGATTCTTGAGAGACAGTTATATACCCTCATTTTTCTCTTTCTGCCCTAATTCCTAAAGGCCTATTGAGAATAGTCTGTACAATTAAAAGAGTTTTAGCCATATATATTATGTATGTCCTTTTGAACACATAGGATAGCAGAGAAATCTGAAAATTATGCTTTATCTAAAAGATAAATCATCGCTCCATTTCCCAGAAGCTAGGGAACTGTCCCATGGTCTCATTGTGAGCTCAGATGAGTCATCCCAGGTAGCTTTCACTCTTGTTACTTTTAATATGAAGACTCTTTTTGTTCCCTTTTATATAATCATCCTCACTTCTCTCTTAAGAAATCAAAAACATTTTTTGAGCTCACTCTTATGTACATGATATTGCATACTTAAGGTTAAATATGATGTTCACTGTTTTTCCAACTGAGAAGGTATTACTCATCCCAGAACAAGATACTCCAAAATTAAAGAGATATCTGGGAACACTTTAATATAAATGATCAAGAGAATAAAATAAAACTGGAAATATAGGGTGATTCTCAACTGGCCCTAATCTCCTCCCCATGGAAACATTTGTCAGTGTTGGGAGACATTATCCTTGCCACAAGTTGGGTGGGTGATATTGGAATCTAGCAGGTAGAAGATAAAGATAATGTCAAACAGAACAATGAAGAAAACAATCCCTCTTCAAAAAGATGGTATGTGTTCCATATTTAGACCCTGTGCTATAAATTTTAAACCAAAAGCTAAACATTTATAGAAAACAAGCAAAATTCTTCTTTTTATCCTATCTAGAAATGAAGAGAAAATGTTCTAGAAGAACAGAACATATATACTCAGATATTTTTTCAAATTACTTTCATTAGTACATGTTTGCCATACATTCATCATGGAAAGAAGGTACATATACATAACATATCTTAATTGTTCACCTCCCCTTACCCCTCCTTCTCCCATATTTTTTGAAACTCTGATGCATTTGTACTTCCAAATAGGCCATAAATGGTCTTGTCATTATTTATCTATTAAAGTATAGTAAAAAAAATTAGCTAGTTCCTAGCAATTTTGCATATTTTAAAAATGAGTATATATTGGCTTTCTGATCTGCTATATTTCCAAATGCTCTTTTGCACAGTACATATTGAACTGGAATGTTTGCTGCTAGAGTATAGGACCTCTTTATCAATTGATCTTGTATGGTAAAACAAGGAAACAAGACATTTTCCAAACACAAGTGAAATGTCTTGCTAGTTTCCACTATAATATTTTTGTTACAATTTTTAGCAGAGAATGGATGTATAATGTCTTGTGGAAGAAGGATGTGCAAAGAAGGGAATGGTGTACTTACATTATGCTTATGAATGAATCTAGAACTGAAGTTTTAGCACTGAGTTGGTGATATTGTTATCAGTTACTATAGTAAAATGAAAGTCAAGAAACAAAAGTTTATAGAAAAATGCAAGGTTGTATTCAAATATGCAATCAAGTTCAAAATTTTTAAGAAGAAAAAAAATTCATTAAATTTGTAGAATAAAAAAAGAGACCAAAGGCAGCAAAACATTAAGGCAGAATCAGATGTTGTATTTCGTCTCTCAATACCAGCCTAACATGGACATGTTTTCTCCAAATACAGACGATCAAATTCTTTGACCTTCATATTAGACTCCTACTCTTTGAAGCACTGAATTTGGTAGATGAAAATCATTACGTTCAAATGAATATGCACTACATCTTCAGGAATAAAAGTCACCTAAAGGGTTGATATTGGAAGACATGGGAAATGTGAAATTCATTTTAGATCCAGAGATGCTGAGGTGAGCTGCAGAGCATGTTAGGAACTTAAATAACTAGTTTGTATTCATTTATTCATCTTGAGTGGAGACCAACACTCCCTCTAGGCTATAATCTGCTTTTGAAGAGGACAGAATAAACTCACTAATCTGATAGGGTATCCTTCAGCAAACATTGCTGCATTGGGAGAATATTAATAATCAGATGAAAGCAGTATTCCTTCTTTCTAGCCACTGGAGCATATAGATAATTCTGTTATGCAAAGAATGGTCTCTTAAATTATAATGTTATTGAAGGTTTCCTAATCATTGCTAGAAATAATTCCTATTTATAACACTTTAGGGGAAAATATATCTGTGTAATTCTCCTTTAAGGATTGACAATGTAGAATTTTCAAAGAGCAAAGGATTTCTCTAAAAATATTTTTTGTTTCACTTTTAGTTCTGGGTGAAGTATATATGCTGAGTTTCAGAAAATTTTTAGTGAATTTTACTTTGCATAAAGTTATTAATTGGAATTATATAGAGATAATTAGTCATGCATTACATTTTACCTGTAGGGAGAACTGAATACTATTTTGAAATAAGAATAATTCAAGTAGCAAACCAAAACAACCCACAGAGCTCTCTAATACCCAATTGGCACTTCATTAAATCTTTTTACAATTTCTTAGAATTTGTTGGATGAAACATTTGTTACAAATCATTGCTAATGCTGCATCTTAAATAACTTCAAATTGAGCTGGTGCATTTCTATTAAGAAGTCTTAATGAACAATTTAAGAAGCAAAATACTCTGGCATTTCATATTGTTTTTTTTCTTCCTCTTCACTCTTTTATGTTGATAAATAATTTTTTAAAAATTCTATCTTTTTTTTACAACTAAGGGATTGCTGAGGATAGGAGAATTTCTCACAATATTTTGGTCAGTCTGAGTTCCCAATGGCCACTTCTTGAGGAAGGAGCCTTTACGATGCAGAATTTTTGTGTTTTGAACAGTAAAACTTCCCCTCTTATTCCAAATCTCTTCAGTTACTGGGGTGGGATGTGGTAACTGCCCAAAGGTAGTAAAGATTTTTATTCTATTCAAAACATCCAGTTTCCCAAAGGATAAAGGAAAAATAAATGAAAGAATCTCTTTTAATCTCTAAAAATAAACCTTCCAAAATTTTTATTATTGAATTATGTATACTCATATAGTACTTACTATTGAATTATGTATACTTACATAGTACTTCTCTCATATGTATGTCTCTAAGAATAGTGCACAGTCTTTATAGAATAGCCAATTTACATAAGCTTATTTATATAAGCTTTGTTTGTTTTTCCTTCTGTTTTCATTTTTTTCTTTCCCTTCTTACCTTCCCCTTGCCAGTTCCCCTTCCCTTCAAACATTTTCTTCCTATTTCACAATATCTGTTATGTATTTTGGTCATCATTTACACTTTCAATTTTTCACACCAGAGAAAAAATTCAGTATTTACACGTGTGTCCTATTTATTTTACTTAAGAGTATGGCCTCAAGGTCCATTCATTTAGCTGCAAATGTCTCTAGTTTATCTTTCTTTATGGCTGAGTAGTACTCCATTTTATAGAAAAAAACCCCACATCTTCTTTATCCAATCATCAGTTGATGGGCACTTGGGCTGTTTGCAAGATTTTACTATTACTAACTGTGCAGCTATAAACATGGGTGAGCATATGTCGCTGTGGTATGAGGAAAAAAAAATTTACCAGCTCTTCCTCAAAGGACTAATATCTAGAATATTTAAAGAACTTAAAAGAAACAGACCTCCTAAATTTAAAAACCCAATCCAAAAATGGTCATCTGAAATGAATACAAATTTCTCAGACAAAGAAGTGGAAGCAACAAATAAACATATGAAAAAAAATGTTCAACATCACTGGTCATTTGAGAAATGTAGATAAAAACAACACTGAGATTTCACCTCACCCCAGAAAGAATGTCTGCTATCAAGAAATCAACCAATAACAAATGCTGACAGGCCATGGGAAAAAAGGAACTCTTCACTGTTGATGGGAGTGTAGACTGGTACCACCTCTGTGGAAATCAGTGTGGAGATTCCTAAAAAAAACTAGCATTAGAGATCCCATTTGACCCAGGTATTCCCCTGCTGGGTATATTCCTCCCAAAATTAAAAGTAATGTTATTTTAAAAGAATTTTAATATTTTCATATCTAAATTTTTTCAAATATTTTCTTTTAAAAATAATTAGTTTTGTAGTTAAATTTAAATATGTAGAAAAGAAAATTCTTAGATTTTAAATAATAATATATACCTGTGAACTTACATTTATTCTTTGAATATCACATACACTATATGCAAACAATAGTATGTCTATGCATTCTGAGTTATGTAAAAGCACATTGGTGCACACTTAAGGCATATTTGGAGAAAGAAATTTTAAACTTAATATATGAGAATAATAATAGTTTAAATTTGGATGGGTCTGATATTCAGAATGAGAATCTGGAATGATCTTCAACTTCATAAGGAAGAAATAAACTTCAAAATTATGCATTTCTTTGGAAACCTGAAATTGTGATGTAATCTATAAACTCAATCAAGACCAAATGCTTGTATATTATCAGCATTCTACAGATAAATTTAATATTATATTTTATAATTTTCTTCAGTCATATTTTTCAAGACTTACTCTTTTTTTATAACTATTGGCAGTCAGTGATAAATCAAAGTCAAGACTATATAAAAGATTTTATGCACACCAGGAATTGGGGATTAGTTGAATTTTTTTGTTAAAAAAGCACACCAGGAAGGAAAAATAAACACATATTCAAATACCTTAAGCAACATTTTACTTTTAATTGATACGTGGCAAGAAAAACTAATTATATGTTGGTTATTTCTCAGATTGTAACAGCTCTTACTAAAATATTGTCACATCCAAATTAACAAAATCCAATGTCCAGTTTTCTTCTGAATGAATCTCTAGTGTCAAATCTATTCCATGACTTCTCTGCTTGACAATATTTATTTACCTGTCTTTTCCTTATCTTGAGTTGTATCTTGTGCAAATCATTATCACAAGACTGATTTTCCCTATTTCTACATATACTACTGTATTCCACAGAATGAAGTTATGTTTAATAATACCAATTACCATGTAGCATTTCATTTGATCTTCAAATAACCCATGAAGTTACATTTAGTATTAAGTCTCTCTTGCTGATGAACATGAGGGACAAAATGGTGAAAACCAAAACTTAAAAAAGCCTTCAAAGGTAGAATTTATATACAAGAAACCAGATTGCAAAATGTACATTCTTAACTGCTACAGTATTTTACATTTTATCAATGATACACAGGGTCTGGTACATAGTATGTTCCCTATAAGTGCTGGTTAAAGAATGAATGAACCACCAGTTGTGTCTTTAATCTCAAATAGACAGCACAATAAATATATTATTCAAAAACTACAATCAGAAAAACTCAATGGTCAGAAACTACCTAGTTAATATAAATATTCACTAAATACATTCTTTAAGAAACTGTTACATCCTATCTTTGACCTCTTGCTTCTACAGAAGGTATTCATATTCTTGAGCATTAAGGTTATGTTCCTCATCTTCAGAACACTATTCTTAACCCTTGAAAATTCTTTCATGATAGTTGAATCTAATTAGAAAACACAATGAAAATTATACACCTTTTTCTTTCTTTTAAATAGATGAATAGGGGATGGTACTCTCTTAGTAAACTGCTCCCTCAGAAAATGAGAATTGTTTCAGGAAAGTCACTTATTTTCTCACCTTTAACTTTTTCACTTGAGAAATGAAGAAAGATTTGGGAGAGAAACATTTTCATAATACTTCAGAAGAGCTTCGAGGACAGAGAATAATGAAATAATGATTTCTAAAGCACTAGCAGATTTGAAGATAACAGTTGCTGTGAGATGCCAGGATGATATGAATGTTAGGCACGCAGCCTATTTAATAGCCATTTACAAGAGAGGTTTAATTCTAAGAAGTGTTTAAAGTGCTTCAATTTAGCTCTTAAAGTCTAAGTGATTACTTTAGAACTTTAAAAAAATGCAACTTGGGTAGAAAACAAATAAACAAGTCATAAACATGTCACCTTTGCTAAATATCAAATTCTATTTCCTAAATTTAAAAAGTAGTAAGATTTGTTACTCTATAAGGAAGTAAACAAAAACAGTGTCAAATAAAACAGAAATAAACATGTTTCATAACAACAGAAAGTGTGGTTATGGAAGCATAAAAATATAACCATGAAATACATTCTAGTTCCCAAATACTTCAATATAGCTTTTAGGTACCAAGCAGCACAGGGATAGGAGATATCTTTTTCTATACTGAATATTAGAAAAGAGAGCATAATATAGATAGCTAAAAAGTACTATCCTTCATCTTACATTAACAATAAACCATTTTTAAAAAGAATTTTATGATTATGTTTTATAAAGAGTGGAATATAAATAAATATGTATATACATTTTATTCACCAGAATATAGGAAGTACATGAAACTACAAATCTTAGTTGAGGATTTAATGTTCACTTTGTTAAAGACAATCAGAAATAATAATAGTGACACATAAAAAAAGACACAATCTATGCATTGAACTTAGATGAGGAAAACAGGAAATGTGTTCATAAAAATGGACAAATAGACATCATGAGAGGATATTTGGCTTTTAGCTGAAGCCGTAAATGTATGTTGCTACTGAACAGAATGGGTCTGAATGTTTCAGTGATTTTTATATCCATATTACATACCCATACACACAACTATGGTTTTTTAATACACATTCTTCCCACTAATTGCATATAATCACACATACAGAGAACTAGAATTTAATTGACCTAGTTTGTAACTCATTGTCCAAGTGTGTTTGGAGGATCTTTTAAGTACTGAGGTTGCCAATAAAATCTTTGGTTTTTTCCTGGGACATTAGCTTTAACTATATTAAATGTTCCCAAATGTAAGTGTCTTGTCATTATTTTAAGAATCTTATGTCTTTATTTTGGTGGAATCACCACTGCACGTGGCCATTTCTTCTTGTATGATTGAACATTTGAATTCATTTATCAATTGGCTCACATGATTAAAACTCAATTTTTAAACATGTAAATATTGGTGTTAAAATAAGCATAAATATTTAATTATTTTTATTCAGCATCAGATCATAATTGAGTCATTTTAATCTAAATATGACAGTCTGAAATGACAACAAAGACATTTTGTTCATTAAGATGAAAAGGATCCCAAAAATTATGTGATTTGGTAAAATCCAAACACTTATAATACTGGAAGCCATATTCTAATTAAATTTTTATATTTTTAATTTAGAATATATATGAGCACAGGAAATCATATAAAGATCACATATATACAAATTGTTAGAATGTTTGACAATGCTAAAACTATGTCATATTTGTTTCAAGTTTCTTCCTTTAAGAAGAAAAGAGAAAGAATACTGATTTTTTCCAGGTCAATATTCTTTTCACAACACCTTACTGCTCATCTCACAATTTGAAATTATAGTCGATTTTTATCCTTGGAAAAGGTTAATAGTAAAGTTTACCTCTCAAAAGATTATCTATTAGTACATCTTATTTCCCCCAGATACTTGGGGGAAACTTAAGTTATGGTATAGTTATTATCTGTATTTTATATATGAGCAAAGCATAAAAATGGCCACTGATTTGCCTGATTTCAGAGTGATTCAGAAAGAAAAGGCCAGTCACTAACTGCCAACCAGCATAACTCAAAAAGTCATAACTCAATATCAGATAATAGAACAAAATAAAGAAAATCACATTTTGAAGTACAGTTAGAATTCCTAATTTTTTAAGGAATTTCAACTTGTCAATATCTAGCCATCACCAGACTTTTACCCTTACCAAGAAAATTTTAATAATCCTTTCAGATTCTGAAAAAGTAGTAACAGATTCTATTTTTAATGAAGTCCATAGCCTTCAAATGGGCTTTTAAAAATTAATTAAGTTTATTGGTACATTTTAGATATACATAATGATCATATTCATATAGGGAATTAGTACCTGTATATGATATATCTTGATTCTTTTTTTTCCCTATTCCCCTCCTCTCCTTTCAACCTCTCTTGCCCTCCTTATTTACAAAAGCTTTGTTTCCATTTTTTCTACTTTTCTCAATTTCTTTCCCTTATCATTTTAGTCCTTTTCAAATGCTTCCATTTCATATCTTTTACATCCTTTCCACCCTGTAAGGGATGAATTTGTTAACAGTTCATTCACCACTGAGAAAATGAAATTCTTGAAAATTTGCCTATTAAATAGTGGCTTGCCCTGTAGTCTCCAGTATTTGCTGCACATTGGAATCACTCAAAAAGGTTCTAACAATCCCTAAGGCTCACACTGTGTACCAAAGCAGTAAGAATCTCTAAGAATTCTCTCAGGTGATTCCAACTCCGGGAAGAAGTTTGAGAAGCTCTAAGTCCAGCAGTGACTATACTACAGTTTTTTTGGCTCCTCATCTAGTTAGTGATTTTTCCTCAGCAGTGTGAAAATGCACTCAGAGAGGGTCTTGGTATGTTTCCTTAAGACAACAACTACTGCCAGTTTAAAAACTATTTTATAATTAGGAAATGATTTGCTCTTAATTTTTATTATTGTTCCATGTGTGACTAGAAGCATCCTTTAAATAATATTTAGTCCCGCTGACATTTTTTGACTCTCCCTCATGTTGCAGATGAATTGTTAAGGTAGCCATCCAAGCTCCTGGCCTTGAATAACCTTGATTCTATTTTTAGTTCACCTTGCCCATAGCCAATGAGATTATTCTTGTCACCACAGTGAACAGAAAATTTTTCTTATTAATGTGAATTTTAAATCAAAGGGAGGAGCTTATAACTCCTTCTATACTTTGAAGATGGAAACAGTAATTTCTGAAGCAATATAATGGACCTTACTCATCTGCAAGCTACATATATGAATGAGTCCAAGATCGGTTCAAGAGACTACAGTATTTTCAGCTATTATGATGCTGTCTGGGGGATAACTATGTATCTGCAAGGACTCACTTCTTGATTAGTGGTAAACCACCAGTCATTATTCTCTTTCTCATTCTTGGATCATAAATAGTAGGTGGGAACCATGTAACCTGGGTGCCATGTTCAAGAGACATACACCATTATCACCATCAAAAATGATATTCATTAGACATTTTCTAATGGGCTTTCAGAAATGCAGACACAGTGTCTTCCTTTAATTCAGAAAAAAATTAAGATTTAGAAGAGCTAGACTCCTATATCTCCTGAGAAAACATGGGTCCAAAAATGTAATGTTCTAAACTTGAATGTTTTTATATCTATTATTACTCATGGTGTCCAGTAGTAAACAGACAAGTTATAAATCTATTATGCATGCTTCTGTCTCTCAAGAGGCTTCCTAGGTCTTCAGTGGTTTGAAAAGAAGGTCAAGTTTGGTACCAAAAAGGGAATTATTTCACTAAAAGTAATCACAATGAAATTTGCTCCACTTTTCCATTTGATGACTTTTGGCTATAAAATACATTATGATTATAGCAAGTTTAACTTTTCTCATAATACAAATTTTAACCCTAAAATCATCATATATCTCACTGAACTTTTTATTTATACATTAGAAAAGTCAATTTCTACATAACAATTAATTTGGATTAGCCAAGGGCTTTGAAGAATTTAATAATGCAGATAAATGGATCCACTTAAATTTTTCAGTATACATCTTATGAATTTTAACCAGTGTAACATTTTTTAAGAGTTAAATAATCATTTCAGTTGGAGAAAATTTTAGGTGGTATTACTAAAAATATGTAAAAAACTATTTGCAATGATCTCTAGAAAAGTTTACTTCTTAAAGACTATTATACAAACGAATAATTGTACGTGAATAAAAATTAAATAATTTAAAATAAAATAGGTTTTCTGTGTGGTTATTAAATGTCAAATCCTTTTCTATGGACTATGCTTTGCAATCTGATCTTCAAAGCTTCAAAGTAAGGAATATTTACAATGCTAAAAAGCCTTCATTTCTCTTTTTCATTGTCTCCATAGAGTTGAATAAATGATAGGAAATATTGTCATTATAACACTATTTCAGAAGACAACTATATAAATGTATAAAATTAAGGTTACTATTTTGATAAGCTGGTCTGTAAACTGAAGAGTATATTGGATTAAGATAGGGCAAGCATCATCTTTTGCAAAATTCCATAGTGTGACAGAAGAAAAAAACATCATTTTAAATATGATTTTTTTCCGTTAGTTTACTGGTAGATTTTAGGTATACAACACAGTTATACTCATCATTGAGATCTTGTACCTTTACATGATATATCTTGGTTCTTATTTTTTCCCCATTCTCTGGCCCTCCCTTCATCCCCTCCACCCTTCCACATTTAGAAAGACTTCATTTCCATGCTTTTCCTTTTCTCATATTTTGTCTTTTCCCTTCATTCCTTTCCCCTTCCCCTCCCAATTCCCCTATTCTTTTAGACATTTTCTGTCTATTTCACAATATTGATTATACATTTTGAATCTTATTTACACTTTTAGTGTTTCATACCAGAGAAACTATTTGATATTTACACATGTGTCTGATTTATTTCACTTAAGAGTATGACCTCAATGTGCATCCACTTACTTTTAAATGTCTCTAGTTTCTCATTCTTTATGGCTGAGTACTACTCCATTTTATTTAAAAAATGCATCTTCTTTCTCCAGTTCCAGTTGGTGGACAATTGGGCTATTTCCAAGCTATTACAAACTGTGCTGCTATAAAAATGGGTGAATATATACCACTGTGGTATGATACTTTTAATTCTTTTGGGAAGATACCCAGTAGAGGAATAAGTGGGTCGCATGAGACTTACAATCCTAGTTGTTTGAGATATCTCCATATTGATTTCCACAGTGGTTGCACCATTCTGCACTCCCACCAACAGTGAAGAAGGGTTCCTTTCTCCCCACACCCTCTCCAGCATTTGTTATTGGTTGATTTCATGACAGTAGCCATTCTTTCTGGGGTGAGGTGGAATCTCAGTTGTTTTCATCTGCATCTCTCGAATGACCAGTGATGTTGAACATTTTTTCATAAGTTTTTTGTTGCTTTTACTTCTTTGTCTGAGAAATGTCTGTTCATTTCAGATGCCCATTTTTGAACTGGGTCTTTATATTTGGGGGGTCTGATTTTTTTTGAGTTCTTTATATATTCTAGATAGTAGACTTTTGTCTGAGGAACAGCTGGTAAAACTTTTTTCCCACATTGTAGGTTGTCTCTTAGCTCTGTTGGTGGTTATTCTTGCAGTGCAGAAGCTTTTTAATAGGATGAGATCCCAGTTTTTCATTCTTTGTGCTAGTGAGGATTTGTTTATAAAGTCCTTTCCTCTGACAATGTCTTCAATAGTTCCACCTAACTTGCCTTCCAGCAAGTTTAGTGTTTCTGTTTTAATATTTAGATCTTTAATCCAGTTCAATCTTAGTTTAGTGAATAGTGATAGATATGGGTCTACTTTTAATCTTTGGCAGTTTTTCCAACACCATTTATTAAATAGGCTTTCTTCCAGTGAGGGCGCTTGGCTCCTTTGTCAAAGATGAGGTAGCTGAGTATGTCTGGAGTTGTTTCTGCATCTTCTAATCTATTCCACTGATCCTAGGGTCTATTCCTTTGCCAGTACCATGCTGTTTTTATCACAGGGCCTTTGTACTTCAGTTTCACGTTGGGAATTGTGATACTCCCTGCCATGACTCTGTTGCGTACAATTGCTTTTGCTATTCTAGGTCTCCCCTGGTTCCAGATGAACTTTTGGAATATTTTCTCTAATTCTGTGTAATATGCTGCTGGGATTTCAATTGAGATTGCATTGAATCTGAATACAGTTTTGGTAGTATGGCCATTTTCACTATATTGATTCTTTCGACCCAGGAACAGGGATTGTCTTTCCATTTTCTTATATACTCTTCGATCTCTTTTTTCAGAGTGCTGTAGTTCTCAATGTAAAGATCTTTTGCTTCCTTCTCTAGTTCAATTGCTAAATACTTCATTTTTTTGGATGCTATTGTGAAAGGAATTGTTTCCCTAATTCTATTTCAGTGAGTCTGTTATTTGTGTATCAGAAGGCTATTTATTTTTTAGTGTTCACCTTGTATCCAGCTAATCTACTGAATCTGTCAATTAAGTCTAGAAGTCTTTTGGGAGTTTTTTGGGTCTTCAATGTAGAGTATCATATCATCAGCAAACAATAATAGTTTAAATTTGGCCTTTCATATCTTTATTCCTTTTATTTCTTTCTCTTGGCTAACTGCTGTGGCTAATGTTTCCAAATCTATATTGAACAGGAGTGGTGAAAATGGATATACTTGTCTTGTTCCTGATTTTACCATGAAGGTTTTCAGTTTTTGACCATTTAGTATGATGTTGGCTGTTGTTTTTTCACAACAGCCTTTATCAAGTTGAGATAAAGACCATCTGTTCCAATTTTATGCAGAGTTTTTATCATGAATGGATGTTAAATTTTGTTGAATTATTTTTCTGCATCAACTGAGATGATCATATGGTTTTTGTCCTTGACTCTGTTAATATAGTGTATTACATTAATTGATTTATGTATGTTGAACCATCCTTGCATCCTTGAGATAAATCTGACTTGGTCAGAATGTATGATCTTCTTGATGACCCTCTGTATTCTGTTTGCCAGTATCTTATTAAGGATTTTTGCATCTATGCTCATTGGGGAGATTTGCCTATAGTTCTCTTTTTTGGTTGGGTCTTTCCCTGGTTTTAGAATCAAAGTAATACTTGCTTCCAGGAATGAATTTGGAAGTATTGCTTCCCTTTCAATTTCATTGAAAAGCTTAAAGAGTAGTGGAAATAGTTCTTTTCTAAGTGTCTTGTAGAATTCAGCAGTGAAGCCTTCAGGACCTAGGCATTTCTTTGTTGGTAAATTTCTAATTACATCTTCAATTTCATTCATTTTAATTAGGGTGTTTAGAATTTTTATATCTTCTTCGTTCAACTTTGGTAATTCATATATATCTAGAAATCTGTCCATTTCATCTGTGTTTTCCATTATATTAGAGTACAAGTTCTCAAAGTAGGTATTGATGATCCTCTGGATTTCTGCTGGATCTGTTGTGACTTCAACTTTTTCATTACTAATTGCGTGGATCTGGGCCTTTCCTTTCCTTTTTTTTTTTGATTAGGTTGGCTAAGGCTTTACTAATTTTATTTATTCTTTCAAAAAACCAACTCTTCTATTCATTGAGATTTTGTAACTAAAGGGAAAGGGGGAAAATAAGAAATAAAAGAGCCAACAACAGTAAAACATAATGACGAGGATGAGTCAATATTTATCAACTATTACTTTCAATGTTAATGGTCTCAAATCACCAATCAAAAGAAATACACTGACAGAATGGATTAAGAAGCAAAATCCAATGATATGGTGTATACAAGAAATGCACCTAACTCAAAAAGAAATATATAGTTTGAAAGTAAAAGGATGGAAAACAGTTCTCCATGCCACAGGAACCCAGAAAAAAGCAGGGGTAGTAATTTTATTTTCAGACAAAGTAGACTTCAAACCAAGACTAATTAAGAGAGACAAAGGTGGTCACTACATCCTTGTGAAGGGAACAGTCCAAGAGGGAGAGACGACAATCCTAAATATATATGCATCAAATACAAATGCCCCCAACTATACAAAACAAATATTAATGGACATGAAAAACCAAAGAAGCACTAATACAATTTCAATGGAGGACCTCAATACCACATTATCACAAATAGATCATCTAGACAAAAAATTAACAACGAAATTCAAGAACTGAACCAAGCTATTGAACAAATAGACTTAGTAGATGTTTACAGAGTGTTCCACCCCACAAAATCAGAGTACATATTCTTTTTGGCTGCACATGGGTCATTCTCAAAAATAGACCACATGCTAGCACATATGACATGTCTAAGTAAGTGTAAAAGAATTGAAGTTACCCCCTGCACATTATCAGACCATAGTGCAATAAAATTGGAGATCAGTAATGTTGGGAGGAATGCTACATAATTCTAGGGAAAAATCATTTGAGTAGGCCTAGTTCTCCTGCCTACAGGTCAGCTATAACACTCCAAGACATAATTCCATTTTTGCCTCAGGTCACAAGGTAGATCTCAATGATCCCATGATGCTGTAATGCTCCAGGACAAGACCACACCTGCAAGAGACACCCTGGGAGGAACCAAATCTTCATCTGTGTAGTTCCTGGGAGGAACTAAATCTTCATCTGCATAGTTCCTCATTGTTCTTAGATTTCCACCTCCCCCACCCAGTCTTTTGTTACACCTTGTTCATCCCAACGTGATACTGAAATCTACATATTCATTTGTTACATTTGTTTCTTCCGATGTATTAAATAAAAGGTGCTGCAGGCTAGGGCTTCTAGTCTTTGCCACTCAGAGCAGCACTGATCAGACCCAAAGCTCAGCTTCTTCTCAGTCTCATTTGTCTACCTTTCCTGTAATTCGCCATGTGCTGCCATGGCTCACAGGAGACTAGGACTTACTGCAGAGGTTCTGGTAACATCCCC
>NW_004624769.1:19817289-19838468 GCF_000247695.1 Heterocephalus glaber
AAATATATGAAAAAATGTTCAACATCACTGGTTATTCGAGAGATGTAGATGAAACCAACACTGAGATTCCATCTCACCCCAGAAAGCATGGCTGTTATCAAGAAATCATCCAATAACAAATGCTGCCAGTGGTGTAGGGAAAGAGGAACACTGTGCCACTGCTGGTGTTAATGTACCACTGATGCAACCACTATGGAAATCAGTATGGAGATACCTCGAAGAATTAAGCCTGGAAGACCCATTTTACTCAGCTATTCCCCTGTTGGGTGTCTTCCCAATAGAATTAAAATAATCATCCCACAGTGATATATGTGCACCCATGTTTATAGTGACATAGTTTGTAATAGCTAAAGCTTGGAAACAATCTAAGTGCCCATCAACTGGAGACTGGATAAAGAAGATGTGGATTTTTTTTATATATAAAATTGAGTAGTACTCAGCCATAAAGAATGAGAAACTAGAGACATTTGTAGTTATATGGATGCATATTGAGGCCATACTCTAAGTGAAATAAATAGGACACACATGTGTAAATACTGAAGAGTTCCTCTAGTCTGAGAAACTGAAAGTGTAATTAAGGATTAAAATTATTAAAATGAATAGTGGATAATTTGAAATACGAAGTAAAGGTTCATTGGGGTAGGTGAGGCAGTAGGGGAAGGGGAGAGATCAGGTTACAGGGTGGATTCTGGAAAGAATCCATGTATAGATTGTGTTTAAAACTATAAGAAGAGATGTAAATAAAGACTAGGCTGGAGCTCATCAGTAGGTTGGGAAGGAAGAGTCACTGAGACCAAAGGAGAGAAGGGTATGTTTCCAGAAGAAGCACATACAACTATGTATAATACCCAGTATTCGATAGTGTGATAAATGACTGTTACTGTTTTAGGTACTTATCATAACACGCTCAGCTTTTCACCCTTTAGAGCACAAACCTACTTATATAAAGGAGTGTAGTGTAGAATAGTGTGCTGCTATGCCAGTGGTAGCCTCATGTATATCATATTTAACTGCATATTTGGATATCAAGGGGCCATCACAGATGATTGAGATATACTTCAGTTTGCACTTAAAAGTTGGCACTCTGTGTGGTACTTTGCCATACACATGGATGAAATTGCCTAATAACATATTTCTCAGATTATATTTCCATCACATGTCACATTACTATATTGAAATTTAAATAAAAAATAATTTGGCCTATGTGGAGTCGACTAGTTAATTAGACTTTTTTCTCCAGACCACTATTTGTTCAATATTAGTTTTGGAAATCTTTCTAAAACAAATCACATCCTTTCATGTCTTGTTAATGCTTGAGATTTTTTTTTAAATAATATGGAAAAATGTTTAAGTACTTTTCAGTTTTGCTTTGGTTGAGTTCTATTATATTTGAATATTATTATAGTTTTTTTCCCTTGCATTGCTTTTCTTTGAATAATTTTAATATTTGTATATGTATGTGTTTAGTGAATGATAATAAAATTATAAATTAAAAAAGATTCAGCATTAGGTTGTTTATTTGAGCTTGCTCTGTTTTCCTAGTGTGGGCATTCATTGCTGTGACTTTCCTTTGTAGAACTGCTTTTATTGTGTCCCATAGATTCTAATATGTTGTACTGGCATTATCATTTATTTGTAAAAACTGTCTAATTTCTTCTTTAATTTTCTCTGTGACCCATTGCTTTTTCAGATGAGTGTTATACAATTTCCATGTGTTTGTGAAGTTCTTGTGGTTTCTTATGCTATTGATCTCCAGATTAATTGCAGTATGGTCTGATAATATACATGGGATAACTTTAATTCCTTTGCATGTACTTAAACATGTTCTATGCACTAGTATGTGGTCTGTTTTGGATAATGATGCATGTGCAGCTGAAAGGAATGTATATTTCAATTTTGTGGGGTGGAACACTCTGTAGACATCTATTAAGTCCATTTATTCAATAACTTGGTTCAGTTCTAGAATTTTGTTGTTAATTTTTTGTCTAGATTATCTGTCTATTTGTGGCAGTAGGGTATTGAAATCCTCCACTACAATTGTATTTGTGCTTATTTGGTTTTTCATGTCCCCTAATATTTGTTTTGTATAGTTGGGGCCCTAGTGTTTGGTGCACATATATTTATGATTGTCATGTCTTCCTCTTGGATTGTTCCTTTTACAAGGATGTAGTGACCTTCTTTGTCTCTCTTAATTAGTTTTGGTTTGAAGTCTACTTTGTCTGAAAATAAAATTGCTACCCCAGCTTTTTTCTTGCTTCCTGTCACATGGAGAACTGTTTTCCATCCTTTTACTTTCAGTCTATATATTTCTTTTTGAACTAGGTGCATTTCTTGTATACAACATATTGTTGGATTTTGATTCTTAATCTATTCTGTCAGTCTATTTCTTTTGATTGGTGAATTGAGGCCATTAACATTGATGGTTATAACTGATATGTATTGAGTTATCATTGTCCTGTTATTTTCCTGTTGTTGGTTCTTTTTCATTTTTCCCCCTCTCCTTTTAATTTCTTGCCTTGCCTGATGGATTTGCTCTTTTGGGCCTCATGGAGTTGTGACCTTCATTGTCTTTTTCTAGGATATTGTTTAGAATTGTTTGGAGTGCTGGTTTGGTATTCATGAAGTTTCTCAGGTGTTCTTTGTCATGGAAGTATCTTATTTCTCCACCAATTTTTCAAAGATATTATTTCAGGATACATCAGTCTAGGTTGGAGGTTGTTTTCTTTTAGGGCTTGAAATGCCTCACTGTAACCTCTCATTGACTTGAGAGTTTTGTTGAAAACTCTGCTGTGATTCTGATGGGCTTTCCTTTGTATGTGATTTGTTTTTTTCTCTAACTGCTTGTAATATTTTATTCTTCTGTTGGGTATTGGCGATCTTGATTTTTATACGTCTAAGTGTAGATTTTTTTTTTTTTTCATCATGGCTGGTTGGAGTCCCATATGCCTCACTTATCTGTATGTCAATTTCTTTTGCTCTGTTTGAGAAGTTTTCTGTCTTTAATTCTGTGAACTGCTTGTTTATGTTATTTGTACTTTCTCCTGCTTTTTCATGGACTCCTATCAGTCTTATATTATTCTTCTTTGTGTCATCTAGGAGCTGTTGGATTGATTTCTCATGGTCCCTTACATTTTTTAAGAGATCTCTCTTTTCATGCTCACTGACCACCATCCTGTCTTCTATATCAGATATTATGTCTTCAGGTTGGCTCAGTCTGCTGTGTATGGTTTCAATATAGTTTTTAATCTCCTGGATATCTGTTTGAATCTGTTTCATGGATTCAATTTCTTTTCTATGTTGGGTATTCATGGTTTCCATTTCTTTCCTATGCTGGGCATTCATAGCTTCCATCCTGGTCCTGAACTCATTATTTTTTTTATCTGTTTCTGTTCTAGAGTCTCTAATCATGTATTGTGAATTCTGCTCACCATTTCTGTAGTTATCTGGGAAATTACTTCTGTTTTGAATTTTTCTAGAGCCTCATTCATCTGTTTTGTTACTTCCTGTGCTATCACTTCAGGCTGTGCAGGTGGTTGATTATCAGGCTTTTCCACCTCATTTCCCCCAGGATATGCCTTTGGTAGGCTGGAAATCTGGGGTTTTGCCTTGCTTATATGTCTTCTCATTTCTATTTTTGTTATTGGTACTGTCCTTGGTTTAATTCCTAGGTTGTTTCTTCGATATTGCTTATTGTAAGTATCTTTATTGCTTGTATTTAGAGCCTTTAGAGAATGATTGCTTCTCAGAGGTGTCTTCCAGATATAGCTGGTCTTTGGGTTTTGAGTCTCTAATGACTCTGAAGCTGTCTTATTTTCATTATACCAGGAAGGACAACTGATTAGATCAATCGTTAACACCTTAGCCCAAGTGACACAATCAGCAACACAATACCATCAAGCATAGCTTATTAAATAACAATTTGTGGTAGTTACTAATCTATCACCTTTAACTGTGTGAATTGAATCAAAATTGAGGACCAGCCCAAAATATGTTTACAGTGAATAAACTCTTCAATATAGTAACTTTACCCTTCAGGATGGGGAAGGAGTCGGGGAGTTGGGGAACGAGGGATAGATCAGTAGAAGGATAGGGAAAGGTTAGCAGTAAGGTCAGAGGCCAGAGGAACATCAAGTAAACTCTAGGAAACTATCAAAGACAAGAGGAAAAGACAGAATGAAAGAACAAAGATGAGAACAGAACAACCGAACAGCAGTAGGGAGGCTAGAAACTGTATTTTCTTTCCTTTAAAACTAATGACAATGGAGAGAATGAAAAAGAGAAGAAAAGAAAAAGAAAGAAGAAATCCTAATAAGGGCCAGAACAGGAACAAAAAGGGAGATGAAGAACAATGTGGAAGAGTGGGAGAGCACGATACTCAGAGAGAGAGAGAGAGAAAGAGAAGAAACAAAAGAAAAATTTGAAGAGTAAAAAAAAATTAAAAATTAAAAATAGAAAACAATAATAATTTTTTGAATAATAAATAAGAAATAAAAATGAAGGGTCTCCTTCCAGTTATATCTCTGCTGTCACAATAGACAACATGGATAGCAGTGTGCAGATGTAAGTCAATAAGTCTCAGCAAGCCAGTAGCACAGCCATCCAATTCAGGCTGATTTCTGGTGCAAGTCCCAAGTCGAGTTGCCTGTCCTCCTGCAGGGTTGAGCTCTGCAAGGTTCTACTGCAGGTTCCAGCTCCCCTTCCCCTGAAGATAGTCCAGGTTCCGATGGGAGGTGATGATCCCTCCAACTTCCAACCATGGTGATCTGGTGTGCCTTTATTGCAGAGATTTTCTTCATTTTTCCAGTGAGCTTCAATTTTCATCAAGGAGCCTGAGAGAGGCTCTCTCTCTGTTGTTCACTTTTGCTCTATCTTCTGGAGGTCAGGACAATGGCCTTTATGACTCCCTGTGCCTCTGTAGTGTGGAACCAAGTACCCACGCAGCCAGGAGACCAGAGGCATGGGGGAGTGGGAGGGGGTGTGTGCTGGGCTGGGGTGGTGCTACCCTCTGCTAGTGGTGTGGAGGTGGGTTGTGGGCAGGTGGCAGACCCAGCTCCATGTGGCTGAAGTCCTCACTGGTCTACTTGCTGGTAGCTGGGAGGCAGGGTGGGGGCTCCATACAGCTGAAGTCCTCACCCATCCGCTCACTTGTTCCTCAGAGGTGGGCCTTTAATATCATTTTTTAAAGTTGGAATAGTGTGGGGAAGCATAAATTCCAGAATCAATGGATGGGAGAACTAGGAAGAGCATTTGGAAATTTGTTAGGAGAAAGTGCATGGTAAAGTAGAATAAGCTATGTCATTTGATATATATGGGAGGTTATACTAGTGGACAAATCCAGGAACATTTTCTCTAAATAGCAAATAGTGGTACAGTCAACCACGGTTATAATACAGGATGCAGAAACAGAACCAGAGATGCTGGGCTAGTTCTCAGATAAAAGCTAATTCCTGAAAGGGAGGCATTACTAACACAAAAGTCCACTCCTATCTTTCCATTACCAACTTAGACAAGTAAACATGTAGAAAGATAAATAAGAATTTTCCAATACAAATATAAGCAGACAACCCAAACTCCCAACACTGAAAGAATATCAGCACCAAACAGAGAAGTTATTTATTGAGAGAGAAGAACTAATACCCAATGAAACAAATAGAGCCATAAGACATTTAAAATATAATGTGCATTATATAGCTTGAGAGATGTATAACAGGATATTTCCTTTATAATAAAGACATAGTAAAACAAAAATAAAGTGTTAATTTTCAAAATCTCTAATCAGCATGAGTAGTGGGACAATCTGAAAATTACTCAACTGCAATGATTTAATGCAGGAATTTTCTTATCATTCAGTTAAGCAGTGACAGAAAATATCATATGACTAATGCTTAAGGACATGAGAACTATATCTAGAAGTTAATCTCAGATTGTTCAACTAGAACAATCTCTAATTGAATTTTTGAAAGGAAAATAGAGTGGGGAATGGCATGGATTAAAAAAATCAAAATACATAATCCAAGTCTTTTACCTCTTGCTTTTAGTCCATTCAAAATTTATCTTATTAACATCCTCATCATAATTTTAAAAGTCCATATAGCATCTACTTATTTGTTTAATTTTTTAACAATCATGTGAAATATTATAATGAACACAATGGTGAAGCTGATATTTAATGAAATTTCAGTACTATCATCTGCTTTCAGTTGACATTATACTCCTGGTCTCAAGGTGCTTGGTTGTGGAAGAATTTTCTCTAGGTGAGACAGAGTTTCATTATTTTTCTCCAGATATTATCAAAAATTTAAAATACCAGGGGAATAAAATCATAAGAAAAAAGTGGAGATTCCATCAATTAAAATAGCAAATGTGCTGAATCTTAATGTACTACATGCGGAAAAGTTACATGCTACGTAAGGAATGAAGACTCAGATTTTAACAGATTCTCTTTCCACATCATGTAATCTTATATCCACATTACATTAACAAATTTGATTTTGCCCAGAGTAATCAAATCTTCTTTGTGACTCCTAAATCTGTTGTAAATACATGTGCATAATAAATATCAGATATCTTTTCCTGGTGGCAAGGATAAATAATCTGTTGTGCTTTTTTCCTACTGAAATTATGTTTAATACTTCATGAACTCTAAGGCAAATACTCCATATTTCAGAAGCAGCCCATTCTACATTTGTGTTTTTAGGACTAGAAATACCATTTCAAGTATGTGCACTAACATTTACAGCACAATCAAGATTTATTAAAACTACTCTACAGAGAACATTGTACAAAATTTATGAACTGTAAAACTGCTATAAAGGTCACTTGAGATGCAGAAGTTTAATTTCAAATATCATGTTAGGGTACAGAATTGCTACACTGAGTGCTTGTTAAAATAAATGGTTTAAGGATATTTGTCTCAGTTTGTGAAGTTTACGAACTTCAACAAAAATAATTTCACATTGTCTAATATTTTACACAGCTTTGATTTCTTTAAGGTTTACTCACAAATCCATAACTCTTCTCATGTGTAAAACAGCAAAGAAAATATACTATTTGATCTCACTTTCAAAATTCACTGTTGTTCTAAAGATCACACTAGATATCATTATATACCCACCTTTCAATATTTTCTTCATCTTATTGTCAATTACTTTTTCCTTCCTCTCTCTCTCTCTCTCTCTCTCTGTCTCTCCTTCACATTGAGCTACATCCTCAGTCCTTTTTCTACTTTCAGACCGGGTCTTTCTTGCTACATTGCTAAACTGCCTAAATTGGACACAAACTTGCGATCCTCCCACCTTAGCCTTCCAGAGTGCTGTGATTACACGTATGTACCACAACATCAGGCTCAGTCCTCTTTGGATATTAAGATCTGGAGGCATGGACAGATTTTCAAAGAAAACAAGACATTAAATATCGGTAACAGAAGTATTTACTTGTGGAAAATCTTTTTAAACATACAATTAGTGTGCACCCTTTATGTATCAATGTGCATTTGACTCCATATTTTACACATTAAGAAACTGAGACTTTATTTTCATCCTTCTAGTTTCTCAGAGTTGGTAAATAAAAGACCTGAATTTTAAACTTATATCTGCCTGGCTCCAACATTATATTTTCATAAACTAATCTTTGATATTTCATATAATGCATTCTGAGGCCACTATCAGCACCTAAATTGTTGATTATCTATTTGTATATTCTCTTATATATAATGTATTTTAATATATCTTTATTATTTAAGTAATCTCATACCATGGGTTGACAGGGCTAGGAGAATGGGAGGAATAACTATGGGGAAAGGGAGGGTGTACAAGTCAAATACTGCTGTCTCTTATGATGATAAGTGTCCCTGAAAGTTTAATGTAAATTCACACATATAACAAATTGTGGCAAAATTAAAGCCATGATGATTAAATAAGTTGTACAGACATAATGTTATAAAGTGAAACATGTCCTGGGAAATGAATTGATATTGCTAAGTTCTTGTACCTTTAGATCAGTTGTCTTTTCAAGAAAACTTAAACCTTTTTCAATTAGTTTAATTTTTTGAAAAATTAATCCAGATTTTCTCAATATTTCATACACATTTGAAACTTTAAAAAGAAGCTTCTATGTTAATATGCTTTTATAAAAGGAGGAATAGCTTATGAGAAAAAAAGAAAAAGCTTATGAGATAGTGATATGGTGATAGGCAACAGCAAGAAAATTTTTTTTCAGTAAAACTGCAGAAAAATCGTTTAGACAGAAAAATGGTTTCTTCTTTTGCAGAGGAAAATTATAGCTTTTTCTTGGAAAGACAATACTAACAATGACTCAAGGCCTTCCCTCTGAACTTCTGGTATACTCACCTTGGGTCAGACAAATTAATAAATACACAGTAAACTGGATATATGATTAAAAAATAATAGAAAGGAAAGAAGAAATAGACAAAGAAAAAGAAAATGTTTTAAAATGAAAATACAAATGATTTTTATTGAAAACTCAATATCTAAGAGGTGCAATATCTGACATGTGCTACAAAGACAGAAAATGCTATATAGAAATTATTAAAGACATTTCACAATTAAACTTTTCTATGAATTGTAAATCTCCACTTTGAAAGGGCACTAAGTGCCCAGAACAATAAATAAAAGTACTGACTAATGAACAAATCATGAAATTTTGAATTATTAGTGGTAAATTGCAGATCCTACAAACTTGTAGAGTTTGAGTAGGAGACAGTAAATGCTTTGGTTAAAGGTGGTTTGTGAATGATTCTTAGGGTTTGTCAATATCTAGTGTATATATGATACTATTGTTGCCGCTGACTTTACTGCTATAGTCAAGGTGACATGTTTGTTGCTATCATTTGATTTCCTCTGTATGCCAATATCTGAATTACCAGGGGATCATAAACAATACTCTGTCCCATTCCAGAAGAAAAGGGTACTAGGCCACAGACCCAGAAGAGAAAACAAACAAACAAAAAAATGGAAACTTAAAAAGACAAGGCAATAGCATGCCCCCAAAACCTCCCAACTCCCTCAAAATCACTCCAACGTGGAGGAAGGGGAAGGAAATCATAAGCCACACAGCAGGGGTATCAATGAAGATAATCAATAAGATGCATGGAAAATTTTAAAAAGATATAACTTAACTGATAATGAGTCCAAGGAAACAAATAATCAGTGAGTCTAGAGAAGATGCTAATAAAAATCCAGTGGTGCTAAAGATAAAGATCAAGGCCTAGAATAGAAAAGAATGGGAGTCCATAAAACAATTCCAAACAGAAATACAGGAGATTAAAAATATGATTGCACGTATGGGCAGCAGAAGTGGCCAAGGTGAGGGCAGAGCATCAGATCTAGCAGACTGAGCTGTAGTTAGTGCATAACTAATGACAGGTACCTTACAAATGACAAGACACCATGAAAAATGGATCCAATGGCTGCTAGATGATTCAAAGAAGAGTGATATAAGACTAATTGGAATTAATGAAAAGTCAAGCCCACATAAAGGGCATAAAAATCCTCTTTACAGAAAAAATAGTAGAAAAATTTCCAAACACAGAATAAGAATTTAACATACATATTAGTGAGCCATATAGAACTTTAAATAGCCATGATCATGAAAAATACTCCATGCCACATCATAATAAAAAATACCAGAAATCCATTACAAGAACAGAATCTTAAAAGCTGTTAAAGCAAGGAAAACCCATCAGAATTATAGCAAACTTCTTAACACAAAACTGAAGGGCACAGAGAGCTTAGAATGAAGTGTTTTAACCTCTAAAAAAACAATTTCCAATCCAGACTGATATATTCTGCAAAACTATCTCTCAAAATTAATGGAGACATAAGATATTTCCATAATAGTGAGCACCTAAAGGAATTTATGACACCAAATCAAACCTTCAAAAAATTCCAAAGGGTGTTCTAAAAAGTGACAATGAAGATAAAAATGACATAAGGTCCAACAGAATGAATGCATCAGGTACAGCTGGCAATTAAGTAGGAGGAAAAGAAAGCAAAATAACAACAGGTAAATAATACAATGACAGGAATAAGTCAGTACCTATCAATTATAATTATCAATGTGAATGCTTTCAATTCATCAATCAAAAGATAAAGATTAGCAGAACTCATTAAGAACCAAAACCCAACAGTATATTGTATGCAAGAAACACATTTAACACAAACATTTCATAGACTAAACATCAAAAGATGGAATATTTCATGCAACATGAAGCCAAAAAACAAGCAGAAGTAGCTAACGTATTTTCAGACTAAAAGGATTTTAAACCAAAGCTGATCAAAACAGTCAAGGAAGGACATTACATACTGGTTAACAGAACTATTTAACAGGAACATAACAATCATAAACATTTACTCATCAAATTGTGGTGCACCCAAGTTCATAAAAAAAACAGTAATGGACACAAAATATCAGGTAAACATTAATATTTCACTATCACAAATAGATCAAATAAACAATAACAAATATCAGAGTTGAAGCAAACCTTTAAACAAATGCACTTAATAAAAGTAAATAGCATTCCACTTGGCAATAATAGAACATGCATTCTTTTTGGCAGCACTTGGTAGCTTTCTGTAAAATAGACCACATACTAGCTAATAAAGCATGTTTAAATAAATGCAAAAGAATTAAAATTTTACCATGAATATCATCGGATCCCACTGCAATGAAACTAAAAATTAGTAGTAAAAGCAACCACAGAAACTAGACAAACATATGGAAATTAAATAGCACACTCTTGAATAATCAGTGGGTGACAGAAGAAATTAATGAAAGATAAGATAGTTCTTAGAATTAAATGATAATGACAGTACAGCACACTAACTTTTAGGGGACACAATGAAGGCAGTGCTTCAAGGGAATTTTACAGCTGTGAGTGCCCACATCAGAAAAATAGAACTAGCCCAAATAACCCAATGATGTAAGTCAAGGTCCTAGAAAAATAAGAATAATCCAAATCCAAAGCTTGTACAAGGAAGAAAATTATAAAGCTCAGAGCAGAAATCAATGAAATAGAAATGAAAAATATAAAGAATCAATGAATTGAAAATGATTTTGAAAAAATAAATGAAATAGACAAACCTTGAGCTAAATCTTACCTTAAAAAGTAAAAAAAAAAAAAAGACACAAATCAATGCAATTAGAAATGAAAAAGGTGAAATTGCAATAGACAATGCCAAAATTCAGAAATTATTGGCAATTGCTTCACAAACCTATATGCCAAAATATTGGAGATCTCAGAAGAACTGGAGAGATTTACAGATATGTATGAATTTCCAAAACTGAAACAAAAAGACTTAAAATTATGGATAATCCAATAATAGGCAATCAAATTGAAACAATACCAAAAATCTATCAATTAAGAAAAGCCTAGAACCTGATGCACTCAAATCTTATAATTTACAACACCTTCAGAATAGATCTAACAGCAGTATTCCTCCAACTCTTTAATGAAACTAAGAGGGGAGGAGTGTCATCACAATCATTCTTGGAAACTAGCATTACCTTGACCCCAAAACTAGGTAAGGATCCAATAAAAAAGTGAACTACAGGTTACTCTCTTTAATGAGCATACACATAAAAATATAAAATAAATCATCAAAAAGTTTACATACCACGACCAAGTAGGCTTCATCTCATAGATGCAAGGATTGCTCGACATTGGTGCAATCACTGTAAAAATCAGTGTGGAGATTCCTCAAAAAATTAAAACAAGAGGTTACATTTGATCCAGCTCTTCCCTTCATTGGTATATTCCCAAAATAATTAAAAACATCATACCACAGCAACATATGCACACTTATGTTTATAATAGCACATTTTGTAATAACTAAATCTTGGAATGAGCCCCAATGTCCATTAACCAATGAATGGATAAAGAAGATGTCACTTTTTAAAAATAAAATGGAGTACTACTCTGCCATAAAGAAGGATGTATTTGAGACATTTCTAGGTAATGGAAGCACCTTGAGAATATACTTATAAGTGAAATAAATTGCTCACACATGTTTAAATAGTATATTGTTTCTCTGGTGTGAGAAATAAAAGGGGTAAATATGAACCAAAATGTATAATAAATATTGGGCAATAGGAAGAAAATATTCAAATGGGAAGAGAAAAAAGGGAGGAAGAGGAGAAAGGAAGAAAGGGAGGGAAAAAGAAGAGGAGAATGAAGAAAAATGGAAACAAAGTTTTAAAAAAAAAAAAGGAAAGAGGGGTTGAAGGGAGAAAAGGGAAATGGGAAAAAAGAAGAATAAAGATATATCAGGTACAAATTCTCTAAGATGAATGTGATCATTATGTATATCTTAAATGTACCAATAAACTTAATTAATTTAGAAAAGAAATGTTATTCATCACATAAACAGGGGAAAGGAAAAAAAAAACCACATGATCATCTCAAGAGACACAAAAAAATCTTTTGATAAAATCCAACAACTATTCATAAAAAAACTTTAAAAACTTATTTTCCTTCTGAAATCAGGAGCAAGACAAGGACAACCACTATCACCACTCTTGTTCAACACAGCCCTAGAAAGGTTAGTCAGATCAATCGGGTAAGAGAAATAAATAAAAATATTAGGAAAAGACAAAGTTAAAGTATTATTATTTGCAGATGACATGATCCTCTACTTATAAGATTCAAAAAATTTCACCAAAACATTCCTAGAATTAATAACCAAATTCAGCAATATAGCAGGATATAAAATAAGCACATAAAAATCAATCCGATTCCTATAAACTAAAAATGAAATCATTGAGAATGAAATTAGTAAAACAAAGGATTTGCAATAGCAACAAGAAAAATTAAATATGAAGGAATTAAACTAATCAAGGATGTGAAATCTCTACAATGAAAATTGTATCATCCTGAAAAAGAAAATCAAGAAGGTCATCAGAAAATGGAAAGATATCCCATGTTCCTCGATAGGCAGAACCAATATAATCAAAATATCTACAGTTATATAATTGATACACAAATTTAATGTAATCCCAATCAAAGTATTTCTCACAATAGTATTTATCACAAGTCTATAAAAAATAATTCTAAAATTCATACAGATCAGAAGTGACCCAGAATAGAAAATGTAATCCTGAGTAATAAAAGCAATGTAGGAGGCATCACAAACTCTGACTTTGAGTTATACTAGAAAGCTGCTATGATTAAAACAGCATGGTACTGACACAAAACAGGCATGGGGATCAATTAAACAGTATAGAAGAAGAAGAAACAACTCCCAGCAATTCAGCTATTTGATCTTTGAAAAAAAAAGGCCAGAAACATACAATGGTGGAAAGATATCTTCTTTAATAAATGGTGCTTGGAAAATTGGATACCCACATGTGAAAGATTGAGTATAGTTCCATATACCTCACCACCCACTAAACTAAAATCAAAATGTGTTAAACATCTAAATGTTAAAACTCATTTATTCTATCCATTTGACAGTTAATTCTTTTTATTTTAATATGACACAGATATTAATAAATAAAATATAAAAACACTCTTTTTGCTTCCATTAAAATAATAAAACTTTGTAACAAAAGAGAATAGTAATGATTAATACACTGTGACTCATAATCTCAAAAGAATGGACAAAATGTTACTCAGACTGCAAGTTATAGATAAAATTACTCTACTTACAAAGAAAAAACAAAGAGGTTAAGTACAAAATTTTCTCTTCAAAGTACTAAGAGAAATAGTAGTATAAATGAAACAATTTAGCATATATCTAAAAATAATTTTGAAACAACAAAATGGATAATTTGGAAAATTATTTGGACTTTCCCCTCCCTACTTCATATTTATCTATCCTAAACTCCCCTCTGAACTCTATTTCTCTATCTCTATCTCTAACTTTTCACATAAGAGAAACTATGTGATATTTAAGTTTGTATCTGAATTACTTTACTTAAAATTATGTTTTCAGGTTACATCTATTTTCCTATGAATGCCTTGAGTTTATCATACTTTATGGCAAAGTAGTATTTTATTATGTATAAACATCATATTTTTTATCCTTTCATCTGTTGATGGAAATATATGCTGTTTCAAAGATGTAGCTGGTAAAAATTGTGATGTTATAAATATGAGCATGTATGTTTAAAATTGAATAGGCAATAAATGTATCTCAGTGTTTTCATTTGCACTTTAAAATTTACAGTTAAGATTTAGCATCTTTTTATTATAAATATGAATATTTTGTTCTATCAGATTTTCCTTATCCCTTCTTATTGTTATATATTCTTAAATGAACTCATTCAGAAGTGATATCAGATTTATTTGAAGTCTTTGGTTCTTTCCAAGTTCCAGGTCAACCATAAAACTCATAATCAACTCTTTCTGCTTGCTGAGCTTTGCTTGCTGTAATCTTTCCATCAAGAGACCAATGAACATAGGTAAAGACAATAATGGTTCATTTACTGAAGAAAATGTAAAAACTCTTCTTAAAAGCCAGACTGCCTATTATTATTATCAACATACACTGACAATTCAAATCAGTACCAATGATAAACCACATCTTAGGAAGACAGACCACTCCCAAGGCCACACTCATATTCATCCAAATAAAGACTGAATAAATTAGCGCTATTCTATTTATATTGACTTGAGTATAAGCCCCTTTTTCAAAGTATGGAACTGATGACCTCCAGATTTTCACTAACCATCCATTCAATAAATCTTTATTAATTTACTGGTATGCTAGGCCTTGTTTTCAACATTGTAAATGCAGATAAAAACTAAGGCTTCTGCTCTCATGTTTCTTCCATAAGTCAATGAGACATAAAAAAGAAAAAAATTATATATTATATGAAATGTATTAAAATTTAGAAATATAAAATAGGGTAAAGGAAATAAGAAATGCTGCAGTAATATGCATGGTGTTGATTTAGAAAGGTTGAAATTTAATAGAGACTGATCAGGAAAGATATGAGGATCATAGATAAATGGAAATTTTTGAACAGACCTGAAATAAATGAAAAATTATATTGATACCTGAAATCTGGGGAAAGACATTTTCATCCAGAAAGAAGGGCAAGGGCGCAAACACTGACATGTGGCCATTCCAGTTTTCTTTGAAGCAGAGTAAAGAACAAATGTGTGTCTGGAGAAAAGCTACCAAGAGTGAATGAAATAAACAAGAGATGGGGTCAAAGACTTGGTAGCAGTACAGTGAGTGAGGGTCTTATAAATATTTCTAGTCCTGTTTAATTCTGGATGAAATCATAAGCTATTGAAGACTTTTGAGGAGAGGAGTCGTATGACATGGTCATGTATTATAAAGACCTGGTTTAAATATTTGAAAGAGTTAATAAGGAGTCCTACTAGTATCTTGAGTAAGAATAAAATGTAAGAGGGAAAGGCAAAAGGAGAACTTAGGAAATTACCATTTAGAGCTCTGTTGCAGTATGGAATTCTTAGACATATATTACTATTGAGCACATGAAATGTGGCAAATCCTAATTGAAATTGTCTCTCTGTGTAAAATTCACACCAGATTTTAAAGACTTATATGAAAAAGGGAAAAACATTTAAAATTTTTAAAGTAAGTGCGTGCTGAAATTACATTTTGAATACTTTGAGTTAAATAAAATCTATTGTGGAAATAACTTATGTTATCTCCTTTTTAATCTTCCTTTTATCTCCCTTTTTAATGTAGCTACCTGAAAATGTCATGCTACATGCAGGGCTTTCACTGTATTTCCATTAGATAACTCTGGTCTACTGAAAAATTAATAGACTCTGGATATATTACTTCTGACGGAATGGAATGAATATGGAATTTGGAGGCATGGGGACAAAAATGACTACAAGCTGTTTTGTCTGCAGGCCTTGGAGGCTTCAGTTGACATTTTAAAATCAAGATTCCACTTCACCCCAGAAAGAGTGGCTGCTATCAAGAAATCAACCAATAACAAATGCTGGTGGGGGTGTGGAGAGAAAGGAACCCTTCTCCATTGTTGGTGGGAGTGCAAACTGGTGCAACCACTATGGAAATCAGTGTGAAGATACCGCAAAGAACTAGGACTACAGGTCCCATTTGACCCAGCTATTCCCCTGCTGGGTATTTTCCCAAAAGAATTAAAAGAATCATACCACAGAGATATATGTGCACCCATGTTCATAGCAGCACAGTTTGTAATAGCTAAAGCTTGGAAACAGCCCAAGTGCCCATCAACTGGAAACTGGATAAAGAAGACGTGGTTTTTTTATAAAATGGAGTACTACTCAGCCATAAAGAATGAGAAACTAGAGTCATTTATAGCTAACTGGATTCATATTGAGGCCATATTCTTAAGTGAAATAAATAAAACATACATGTGTAAATACCAAATAATTTCTCTAGTGTGAGAAACTGAAAGTGTAAGTAAGAATTAATAGGATTAATAACTAATAATTGATACTTTGAAATAGGAAAAGGTCCAAAGAGGTTGGGGTGGTGGGAGGAGATGGGGAAAAGAAAGAAT
The DNA here is from genome assembly GCF_000247695.1 of Heterocephalus glaber. Next base: position 19,833,778 of record NW_004624769.1, read on the forward strand.
GGAAAGGAAAAATTATGAGAAAAGAAAAAAATGGAAATGAAGTATGTAAATAGGGAAGGGTGGAGGAGTGAAGGGCACACAGGTAATGGGGAAAAAATAAGAACCAAGATATGTCATGTACAGGTACAAGCACCCAATGATAAATGTAAATGTATTGTATACCAAAAATGTACCAATAAAAGAATTTAAGCAAAAAAAAATTAATATATGAAACTATTTGGATTATACTCCTATAGTAGCATGCTCCAAGTGGACAGGAAGGGAAGAGATTATTATGGATGAGTGCAGCCAGGAAAGTTTTGTGCAGGTGATAGGAATTTTAGATAGCTAACATAATTTTCCAGAGCCATCTAACCTATTTTTTTCCAAAATATTTCATGAATCCTAGAGTAAAAATTGATGTTTCTCTTTGTACAGCAAAAAGATTGTGGAAATGTATTGTTAAACTTGCTAATTTATTTAATGACCATGTATTGAAAATCTACTGTGTCTTAAGTATTGTGTTTAAAATATAGCTTGCACTAGATCAAGCTCCTGTCATGAAATGTAGGTATGGTCAAAATCTGTAATGGAAGGACCAGTTGTTAAATTAGATGTTAGTCTGGACCCCAAAAATCAGAGAGAAAAGTGGTTTTTAGTCATATAAAGATTAATATGAATGAATCAAAATATCACAAATAATTGCTTATACTTGAATGTCAGAAATTTGAAGGTAATAAAAATGTTTTCAGATTTAAAAATAAAATAAAGATTAGAATATTAAATAGACAGATTTGAGGCAGAAGATCAGAAGTTAAATTTTGGACTGTGAAATCCAAAACATCATAAATGCAAAATCTGAAAAGGCAGGACAATTTTTTAGACTCATCTCTAGTTCCTTTAGAAATTTGCCAATTAGAGAAGGGAAGCTTGAAGACTTAATCTCCATAAGTGAAGTTGCAAAAGAGGCTATATTAATATGAAATAGTTCTTGGTTCTCATTTTACAGCAGAAAAACTTTATAATCCCTTTCAGTCCCTTCAGTTACTTTTGGCTGTTTCTGCTTTGTTGTAAAGATAGCATGTTAATTCATCAGGTGAAAATGCCATCCTGCTGTTCTGAGCTAAAATTGACCTCATCACCTGGGATTCCTGGTGTGTGGAACAGTGCAACAAGAGGGCAGTGTTATATGATTTAGAGTCTGATAAGAGCCTTTATTAATACTGTGCTATGCAATACAGTGCAAATCCATCTCTTACTGGAACTCAAAGTTACTGTCTTAGGACAGACATGATTCTTCCAGGAATAGCGAAGCAGAGCAAGGGTGCTCTATAGGTGCCTGCTACCTAGATCTGAGATGACTAAGAATAGAGCTTTAATAAAACCTCGGACATAAGAGGCATGGCTCCAGACTGATGAGTTCAAGTATGATAATTATGCTCAGAACCAAGTACTTTGCCACTTGTAAGAATTGGCTATTTCCAGGAACCGCAGGTTCTCTTCAGCCACAAGGGGTTATTGTATTAAGATATCAGGACATCATAATATAAAAATAATAAGTACAATACAAACTGGTATATCTCCACTGTAATATTCACATTCACAATGTTTCCAAACCCACTCTCACTCCTTGTAAGGTAATCCAAGGAAATACACAGTGCATGTGGTGAACTCTAGTCTAAAATAAAACTCAGTTGAAACACTTTGTTACATTAGTTTGAAGGAGGTCTTCCTATTTCTTCAGAGGAAGGTTCATCTTTGTGACAGTTAATCTTTTCTTTTTTTGGACCGGGGATCAAACTCGGGACCTTGAGCTTGTGAGGCAAATGGCGGCATCACTGAGCTAAATCCCTGGGCCTGTGACAATTAAGCTAGATTTTCAACTTGCCTGGATTCAGAGACTCTTGGAGAGTGGATGGATTGTGAGTGTACTGACTTCATCAGTGATCAACCCACTGATGATTTTGAACTTGAATGCTTTGTTAAGAGATGAGGCCTGGATGGAGGAAAAAGGACATGGGAGAAGCATGACTTGCGACTAGATCTAGGCAGTAGCCCCTTCCTCTCTGGTTTTTCCCTGCTGTCTGCTTCCTAGAAACCATGAGTTGAGTAACTTTCCTCTGCCATGTCTTTATACCATGTTGTTTGTCTCTTATGTCTGAAATTCTGAGACAATATAAACCTCTCCTTTAAGTTGCAATTTTCAGATATTTTGTCCCAGTGTGGAGAAAGCTGACCAAGACAGTCTTCAACAGAGTTCAACCTTTCTCTATTGTTTTGTTCTCCAAATCCACTTAAAATAAATGGCACATCTGTTAGAATAGAATCTGTACAGCCAACATGAGGCTAAGAATTTAAATATATATTCCCAATGCCTCAAACAACAAATCCAAGAAACATATATATGTACCATCCTTCCAAAAGATAATTACTTCTACTTTAATTTTAATATACTACCTACATTTCCATTTTTGTTAAGAACATCAAAAATATTTGTAGCTATTAAAAATGGTTTATATCACAATACCTTAGTAACCAAAATATATGAGCTCTATTTCCATTCATATGTCAGAGATTTTATATATAGTAAAATGTGTTATAATTGAAGCTCTGATTTAGCTTTCTTGTCAACTCTGATTTAAAAGTAAAGGAACCTGCCAATTTTGGATTAGCATGGAAATTAACTTACCTTGCAGCTATTTTCCAGTGGAATAAATTAGAATCCAAATAGCAGGCTCTCATCAGGAAGAATATTGTTTGAAATACGTACTCTTTATATTTCATGTCTTGGCTTGTTAAAAAATACCATTTAAGGTAAATTGGCAAAAACATTTTAATTTCCTCAGTTCACTTAATTCATATTCATTTTATAGCAAAACCCCTTGATTTCTGATCCCATTTTTTTCTCCTATAAAACATTTGCCTAGATTATTGGTTTGTAGTTGATGTTTAATGATTTGTATTAAAAGTTTTCAGTTCACAGCAAAATTCAGATGAAAATACATGATTTTCCCATACATGTTCCAGCCCAACACAAGCATGTAGCCTCTATCATTATCAACATTGCCAACCAGAGAGGCACATATAAGTATTGAACCTATTCATTTCATTTCAGTCAAGACCAGAGTTTATATTAGGTTTCACTACTTGTGTCATACATTCTCTGGAATTAAAAAAAGATAGTTTTCCATCACCATAACGTCATAAAGAGCAGTTCCATTGCCCTAAAAATTCTTTGTTCTACGCCTATTTATTCCTATCTCTTAAACACTAGAACCCAATACTCTGTCATTTCCATAAATTTTTTATTCCAGAATATCATATCATTGAAATAATACAGTATGTAGCATTTTGAGATTGACTTCTTCCACTTATTAGTGGTATTTAAGGTTCCTCCGAATCTTTTCATGGGTTGACAGTTCATTTCTTTTTTTCTTTTTTTTTTTTTGGTTTTTTTGAGGCAGGGTTTCCCTTTGTAGTGCAGCCTGGCCCTGAACTCACTGGGTAGCCCAGGATGGCCTTGAACTCACTATGATCCTCCTGCCTCAGCCTTCCGAGTGCTGGGATTACAGGCTTTCACCACCACACCTGGCCAACTGTTCATTTCTTACTAGAGTTGAATAGTATTCCCTTGTCAGGGCATATCACAATTTATCTATTCATCCACTGAAGGATATGTCAGTTACTTCTAAATTTGGGAAATTATGAATAAAGCCACTTTAAACATCTGGGTGCAGGTTTTATGTGCCCATAGGTATTTAGCTTCTTCAAGAACTTACATGAAGAGCATGATTTCTTAAAATTGTATGGGAAGAGCATGTTTTAATTTTCTTTCTAGGTAACATTGGATAAGAGTTCTTGTAGTTCTACATTTTCAACAGCATTTGGGATTGTCAGTGTTACGGATTTTGACCATTTTAATATGTGTGTAGAAGGATCTCATTCTATCTTGCATTGTCTTACTGATAAGTGATGTGCCATATCTTTTCACATATTTATTTGCACTTTGTTTAACCTTCTTTACTAAGGTTTCATTTTACTTTTTTCCTCTAAATTACAAATATAAATAAATTTTTCTTTAAGTTTTAATTTCACAATAAAAATATTAAACAATCACTATTGGGGCAGAGAAGCTCATCCCATCCCAGCACCCAGAAGGAAGCTCCACGCCTCCATCCAGACTCCTAGGGCAGAGAAGCTCAGTTGGTCCCAGCATCCAGAAAGAAGCTCCCCACCTCCATTCCAGGCTCCAAGGGCAGAGAAGCTCAGCCAGTCCCAGCACCCAGAAGGAAGCTCCCTCACCACCATCCCAAGCTCCTAGGGTACAGAAGCTGAGCTGGGATCAGAACCTGGAAGGAAGTTTCCCTGCTGCTATCTCAAGCTCCTAGGGCAGAGAAGCTGAGCTGTGTGGGCTCCAGAAGCACCGCCCCCCTCCGCCCCGTGGAAATGAGAAGGCACATAAACAAGCCTCAAAAACATACATCCGGATACCTACAGCAACCGCAAAGGGAAACGAGATGGAACAATCTGATACTCAACCACCTGAACTCTCTGAACTGGCAACAAAAGAGGATCTGGGAAAAATGAAATCAGAAATAGTTACTCAGGTAACAGCAAAGATTTTGCTCATGGTGCAAGACATGATTAATAAATCTAGAGAGGACACAGATAAAAAAATAGAGAACCTGAGGAACATGATAGAATCCCAACAT
>NW_004624769.1:19841278-19900073 GCF_000247695.1 Heterocephalus glaber
ACTCATGTAATGGTACAAGATCCCAATGATGAATGTAACTGTATTTTATACCTAAAATGTACCAATAAAGTTAATGGGGAAAGTAAAAACAATCACTATCTATATTTAACTATGCTAAACTTCAAACACACAACAAAGTCAATAATAACCTAGTCAATAATTCATTTACTAAAGCAGAATTCCAAAATATCTAATACAGAGTACTCTCTTAATGGACTTTAATTCTAAGTTTATGCAAGAGAGCCCTAACAATTTTACTTTTTTTCAAAGAAGAACTTGGCTTTTAACAATTTTATTAACAGATTTGTCCTTTGTTTCAATCTAAATTTTGTGATTCAATGTTACTGTCTATATAACATACAACTTTGTTATCTTGAAGTTTGCTTTTTTAAAAATACTACTTTTCTTTAAATAATAGAATAGCTTTAGAGTAAGAAGTTACAGAAATATTGAATGCATTCAGGTTGGACAGTAATGATCTTGTGCCCATTACAGTTTTTAAAGACATCTATAATAATGAATCTATCTTATAAATTGAATTATATTACCCACATATACAAACATATACTTATATAAACACATATGTACATTTTTCCAATTGGAAACAATAATCTTGGAAATTCAAATGAATAAGAAATCTGTTTTATAGTTTGATAATCCAAATATATCATCTTTCTTTTTTGTTTGATTCCATATCAAATCACATTAGTGAAAGTTAAAATATTAACAGCTTGTTAGCTGTACAATCAGAATTCTCAATTTCACATATTTATTTATTTATTTATTGGTACCGGGGATCGAACTCAGGTCCTTCCACTTGCGCCACAGGTGGCAAAACCAATGAGCTAAATCCCCGGCCAATTTCACATGTTTAAATTATATCTTGGATTTCAATTTTAATTAAACTAACACAAAGAAAGGCAAAATATTATCCTTTTTTTTTTTTTTTTTTACTATGTGCAATATTCCAAACCTTATGTTAAAATTTCTATTCTCTGGTAAAGCTACATTTTTATTAGTACTAGTTAATTGTTATGAAGTGTAGATTGATGCTATTTGTAGTCTCAATTATCTTGGATCTAGTGGTCTTCTTTAATTTCTTTGAGTTAGTGTTGCAGAGAGAAATGGACCAAGGAACAAATCTTTAGACATCTGAGGCTAGAAAAAGTTGCACATTTTATATTAGCCTTATCCTTCATATTCTATGTGTTCTACTTAGGATATCTATTTAGTATTTTCAATGGGTAATTTTTACAGCTCTATTATACTATAATTAATATGCAAAGAACTGTACATACATAATGTATATCATTTGATGAGTTTTGATGCATGAAGTGAAAACAGAAAATATGATGTGTTTAAACTTTAAAACTTTTAATACAGTAAAAGACACATTACCATTAATCCTCCCCAGAATACTCCACTTTCCTCTGAACACATTTATCCCATCACTCTTGCCATTTTCTGAAGCAGTTCTTGAATTCCTCATTCATGGGTGTCTCTAGTTGTTCTGTTATGTTTGGCTCAATGTCGTGAATCCATTCAAAACATTTATCTTTCATCAGCATTTTGACACTGAGGAAAAGCCAAAAGAAGTTACACAGTGATATATCCAGTGAATAAGGAGGAGGATGACACAACTTAAAGCTTTTATGAGGCTATCTTTCCTTTGGATGGTATTCAGAAGTAGCATTCACTGTATTTTTAATCACACCATGTAAAGACATCCAAAGGAACTTCCAGAACTCCTTCAGAAGACGGCAAGAATGATGAGATAACTGTGTTCAAAGTAAGGGGGAGTATATTGAGGGAGATTAATGGCACTGTGTCTTTTATTGTAATAAACTTCTTTTATTTAAACATCTAGTGAATATTTTGATGACCCCTTGCATGCAAACATGTGTGATACCAGCCTGAAAATCCAGGTAGCTCATAACAGTCATAATTTTTTGTGCCTTTGTTAAAATTTTGTATATACATGTGTGTTGCATGGTAAAATTTAATATTTATGCACACTTGGGATTTATTATTTCATTATAATAAATTAAAATTATAAAATTTAAAATTTAATGAAATATCATTAACTTATTTATACCATGAAAACATACATTACCAATGTTTTGGGTATTTCATTTCTTTTATCTATACTTTCTTTATACCACAAAATTATTGAAATCATTAATAAAAATAACATTCAAAATAATTAATAATATTGAAAGCTTTTAATATAAACATGAAGAAAAAATTTGGATCACTGAATATGTAAGCAAAGTTAGAAAGGCAAGACTAATTGAAGTAAAACAGAATTGCTGCATTTAAGCCTCAAATTTGACCAAATATTTATTAACTAAAGAGACCCTGAAGCTATAGAAAATTGGATGATCTTTATGATCTGGAAAGATGACAGAGACTGTGTTACTAGACACATAAATGCTTATCCTAGATATAAATTAGATTTTTCATCCAGTCTTCATTGTAGAAGAATTTATCAGAGTGGGCAGTAAATTTAAGCATTTGTTTTCAGTAAATGGAGTTCAGAAAAACAGCACTATACCCTATCTTTCTATAAGAAAAAATAACTACATATGAAGAAAACAATTACTCAAAGAAAATTATGTAACAGTCTCAAGCAATTTGTTATATATACCTCTTTATGAACTAGCTCGAACCAGAATACCCAATATAATAAAAAATTCATATTTTTTCACAAAATTCTTCCTAAACATTGCCCTATCAAACCCACCTGGGATTGAATTTAATTTTTCATGAAGGCCTGTGGATGGAATCATGTGATTTATTTGGCATTTTTTTCAATTTCTATTTTTTATTACTACTTGTTTTTAGTATATAATAATTATATCCTTCACAGGGAGTAGGTACATATATACAAAGCATCTTCATTCTTTTCATCCTCTTCCCCTCCTCTCTCTCCTCCTTCCCTAAATCTTCTGCCCACTTTTCCTTTTGCAAAAGTTCTATTTCCTTATTTCCTATTATCTATCTTTTATTTTGCTCTTTATTGATAATTTGGAGTTCTCATAGAAGAGAAACCATGCTGTATTTAAGCTTGTGTCTCTGATTTATTTCACGTAACATTATGGTCTCAAGGTTCATCCATTTTCCTACAAATGTCTCAACTTCACACCTTTTTAGGATAAAGTAGTATTTGGGATATCTTAGCAATTTAAAATCTGAAAAATATACAAACTAAACTCAGATTTACATTGTTGTATTATCAAGAAATATCCTTACATTTGGGGAGAGAACTAGAATTAGTGCAGGACTTTGGCTTGGAGTCCAACACCAGAACTACCATGGGGAAACCCAGTAATGGCTGATCCTTCTGATACCTGCTGCTAGGCTAGAACCCATGGGCAGAGCCTCTGGATCCAATATGGGTCCGGTTAAAAACCTACTACATCAATGGAACAAATTTGTATCTCAGCCCTTCCCACCACTAGCGATATCCTTGAGGCAGTATGTCCTTCAAATTATACTTGTCCTTTTGGTCATAAGTGTCAGTTGTGACACAGCTTAGCATCAACCTTGAGGGCCAAAGAACTACCTTACTATGCCTCCTCAGACCTCAGGCAATACAGTTGCAGAAATACTTTATCATTGGAGTTGGGGGATAGGAGTAGGAGATATATAAGAATAGGATTCATGCTTGAAAGCCCTTACTAGGCCCACCGTGATGAAATCCAACCTAGGGCAATACTCAGTGTCACCTGCTCCCAAGCTGGTACTCACTAGCAAAACCTCTGAACCTATCCTGGCATCAGATGGAGTTATATGACCCTGGTGTGATGGACTTTTGTTCTGCCCATACCATCCCAGTTCAGTGGCAGCAGTCTCTGCACATAAACAAGCCATAACAACAAGAAGGTCCTAACACAATGGGCCTTGGTCTTACTGCATTGATCTCAGCAAACTATGAGCATTAGGTGTGGTTCAGCCTGAGGTGGCTAAATTAGCTATGAGGCTATTTATGTCATCCCATGTTTAGTCACTGCCCACTACGGGAAGATAGGGAGATAGGTACAAGTCATTGCTTTAGAACCAAGGCCTAAACCATCCACAGTAAAGCCCTGGACTAAATAGAATTCCACCAGAATTGACAACAGAACTTTGACTATGAACAAAGAATCTGGGGCTGATAGACCCAGAAAGGACAGACTGGCCTTTATACATACTTTCACTGTCCTACCTGAACAGTACAATAACAGTGAATTAGCTTCAAACCTGGCTTGAGACAAACTCTTGTGCTAAAATAGTTACTACTAACCAAGTATGGACCTACAGCAAAGATGGATATGCAGCATCATCCATCACTAAAATAGTGATAGTGACTACAGTCTCAGAGAACATAATAAACAGCCTACTTTGGATTTTGCAAAGCATAGGAAGAAATAAAGCTAGATTATGAAGATCAGGATAAGTATCCTTCAACGTGGATAAGTCATTGTATATCAACAAGTATCCAGAATACTCAGGAACAAGGACCTTACATAATAGAAAAAGTATGCGAAATTGACCATAAAACAAACTGTATGTGTGAACTCTCAGACAACTCAAAATAGCTGTTTTAAGAAAAATCAATAATTTTCAAGAAAAAAGTCATTAATTTATCAAAAAAATTAACAGATGATTGAAATAATTCTTAACATCCCAGAGTTAAAAGTACAATAAATGAAATTAAAAATGTAATACAAAGATGAATAGCAGAATCAATCAAGTAGAAGAATCATTGAGTTTGAAGATAGAGTATTATAAAATATGTAATTAGAGGAACAAAAAGAAAGAAAAAAAATGAACAAAGCATATGGGAATTATGTGGCAGCATTTAAAAGCAAATATTTATGTGTTTCAGGTTCAAGAGAAATATGAGAATGCCAAAGGGGCTCAAACTTAATGTTCAAAGATGTAAGAACAGGATACAAATAGCTAGGTACAAAATCAAAGGTCAGTAGTCAGATTTAACTAAACCAGATCTACCCCAAGACTTATTGTAATCAAGCTTTCTAAGGTTAAGGATGAAGAAAGAATCTGAAAACAAGAGAAAAAAAAGGCAACTCATAAAGGTGCTTCCCTTCACCTGACAGTTGACTTCTCAACAGAAACCTTATATGTAAGGAGGAAATGGGTTTCAACATAGAGTAAAGAAGACAGAAGTCTGAACCAAGAATAGAGCACCAAAATAAAGCTATCCTTCAGAAATGAAAGGGGAATAAAAAAAAAAAACCCAAAACTTTCCAGATGAAGAAAGGTTGACAGAATTTTTACCATCACCAGTCCTGTCTAACAAGAAATGCTAAAAGAATTGCTAAAACCATAATAAAGAGACATTAACAAACAGAAAGAAAACTTGCATGGTATAAAACTCACTGATAAGAGTATTATTTAAATATTTGGAGAATGTTATAATCACTCAAAAATGATATGTAAACTATTTATATCTTCAGTATGAAGAACAAGAAGAAATATATTTAAAATAATAATATTAATAGCTTAAGAGATAAGCAATATAAAAAGATAGAAAATTGAGTAGCAAAAATTCAAAATGTACGGAAGAATGAAATGCAAGTGTATTTTAAAATTTTTTTTCTTTCTTGTTTATCTTTACTATCAAAGATAAGTTGCTATCAGTTCAAAATAGCTTGTTATTATTATATGATATTTTTGTTGAGCCTCCTAGTAACTAGAAAGCAAAAAAAATTATAATAAATACACCAAAAATAATAAATTGGAAATCAAAGCATAGTATTGAGAAAATCACCTAACTAGAAATGATGATTGTAGTACAAGTAAAAAGAAATTACAAAACACACAACAAAATAAGAAAATGGCAATAGTAAGACCTTACCTACCAATAATTATCTTTGCAAATATAATGGATTAAATTCTACAATTAAATAACATAAAGTGAAAAAATAGATTAAAATAATGAACCTAAACTATATGCTGCTTTCAAGAGACTCCTTCTGAAAGCACATACAAAGTTGAAGGGATAGAAAAGTAAATGGAGTACAAAGGAAACCAGGAATATTTACACTTATATCAGAAAATACTAAAATTTGAATGAAAAGCAGTAAAAAGAGATAAGAAAAATCATTATATAATGATAAGAGGTTGATTCTCCGAGAGAAAATAGAGATTGTGTTATTAGAGCATATGAATATAAAAAGCAAATGTTAATAGGCTTAAAGGGAAGCAGACTCCAATACAAAATTTTAGGGACTTTATCACCCCACCTTCAATAATGGACAGATAATGTAAACAGAATATTAATAAAGAAAACAGAGTTAAACTGCACCCTGAAACAGATCTAATAGATATCTGTAGAATATTCCATCCAACAGCTACAGAATATATTTTCTTTTGAGAGAGACCATGGAAGGTTCCTTAGTATAAATCACATGTAGGCCACAAAACAAATCTCAACAACTTTAGAATTGCTTGAAATCATGTTAAGTTCTTTTCTAACTACAATGGAAAATATTAGAAATCAATATCAAGGAGTACTTTAGAAAAAATTTGAATACATGGAAATTAAACAATATATTGCTGCACAACTAATGACTCCATGAAGGAATTTTGAAGAAAATTTTAAAGTTTCTTAATACATATGATAATAGAAGCACAATATATCAACATAGGATACAGCAAAATAAATCCTATGAGAGAAATTTATAACATCCAATGCCCATTTTTAAAAGTAGAAAGAGGGCTGAGGATTTAGCTTAGTGGCACCATTCCTGCCCAGCAAGTGCAAGGTCCTGAGTTTGATCTTGGGTACCAATAAATAAATAAATAAACAAATAATAATAAATACAAGTAGGAAGATCTCAAATAAATGACCTATTCATATACTCAAAGGCATTTGAAAAATAAGAACAAACCAAAGCCAATATTAGAAGAGGAAAAAGTAATGAAACTCAGAGACTTTAAAACTACAAAAGACTGAAAATCAAAGAGCTATGATTTTGAAAAGATAAAATTGATAAATCATAACTAAGCTAAGGAAAAGAGAAGACGTATGAATAAAATCATGAAGAAAAGAAACATTGTAGCTTCCACCTCCAAAATACAAAGGATCATAAAAGACTATTATGAACAACTAAATGTCAACAAGTTTTATAACCTAGAAGATATAAGTACATTTCTCAACACACACACCTGACCAAGATTGAATCATGATGAAGTAAGAAACTGGGACAAAATACTAATGAGCAACAAAATCAAATCAATAGTAAAAAATCTCCTGTTAAAAAAAAATCCAGGACCAAATGTATTCATTGCTGAATTCTACCAAATGTTTAAAAAACTAATGCTAACTTTTGTCAAGTTCTCAAGAAATTGAAGAGGAAGGAATTCTTCCAAGCTCATCTTACAGCGTCAGTGTTAGCTAATACAAAATCTTATGAAGACATACAGACCTACATACATAGGTACATACATCCAGGGCAAAATTCCTGATGAACTTAAATGTGAATAACAACAAAATATAGGTTGAAAAAATCCAAATATACATCAAAAACATTATTTACTTTGACCACATCTACAGAATGAAGGACAAAAACCTATGTTATCATTCCAATATGTATATACATAGCATTTCATAAAATTTAATATCCCTTCTTCATTTAGAAACAACTCTTGGTAAGTTCAGTACACCAGGAATGTCCTACAGAATTATGAATATTATATATAATGGTTGGCTAACATCATATAGAATGGGTACAAAGCAAGTTTTCTCTCCATGATCTGAAATAAGATAAGTATGCTTGCTTTCACCACATTTATCCAACAAAGTCCTGGAAATCCTAGCCAGAGCAATCAGGCAAAAGAAAAAAATGTTATTCATTCACATTGGAAAGGAAGATGTCAAATTATCACTATTTGCAAATTATATAATATATATAGAGAAAATTACAAGTACAACTGAACGTTATTTCTATAAGGTAAAAGTTTTATCTCATTCAGTTCAGTCTACCCTAAGTTTCCATAAGTATGTAGATATGTTATCTACATACAAGTTTATCATATCATTTATCTTATATAATAAACTCAATATAAATAAACTATAGAGCAAAATAAAAGATAATACAAAACAAGGTAATAAATCTTTTGCAAAAGGAAAGGAAATCAAGAAATTAAGGAGAGGTGGGGAAAGGATAAGGATAAAAAGCAAGAGTTAAGATCCCTTCTGTACAGGTACCAATTCCCCACAATGAGTGTAATCATTACATATTGCAAACACAAACTAAATAGAAAAATAAATTTCAGCCCACTGAAAGAAGTTCCTGACAATGCTGGAGATAAGAATATAATAGAACTGGGTTCCTGGCCAATAAATACTACTCTGAAATGTACTCACTGAAATTGATGATTAGCTATACTTTGGACAGTTCTTCAGGAATTTCATGTAACAATATACCAAAATTGATTAAATCATTTCCCAATTGTTGGTATTCACCATTATAATAAACAAACTTGTACCTTGTATTTTGTCCTTTTAAAACTATTTGTTACATTTACAAAATAAATTGATTGAAGCAGAATTGCTTTGTCCAAAGTGTTTGAGTTTTAAAATTAGCTGAAGGCCATACATTTTTATTGGAGTATACATCCATAGAAATGTATACACATACACACATTAATAATACACACTAAACTTCTGTATCTGAAAACAAATGTGATGAAACCATACATGCTGAGTGAATTTAGTGCTAATTTTTCCCCAATTCCATCTCTCCTTTGGCATTTTAAAGAAAATGTAGTAACAGAATTTCTGAATTTGTCTAAGTACTTAACAACCACAAGTTACTGTGTAAATTTCTTGCAAATAAATGAGGTTATATTTTAGCCAGTGGAATGCAAATTAATACTAATATCAATTTGAAATCATATTTTATAATGAAACTGTAAGGTCTTCTCTCTTTTTTGCCCCTAAACATACATTGCAAAATAATAAAATGATAGGAATTATTTCAAAGTTATCAGTGAAAGCCACAATTAGAGGATGGGAAAATTACTCTACTATCCCAAATCTGTGAATTATGTAGTAGAAAAGAACAATCCACCAGACATTTGTACACACTTACTTTATACTTGATTTATGGGAGAACAAAATCCTCCTCTATCTAATTAATATAATTGTTTTCTATAACCTGTCCTATATTGTAGAGTAATGGAGACCTATGCAGTAGGTGCCAGTCTCCTGCCCAATGTATGATGCAGGGCTGAAGAAAGACTCAAAGACAAAATTATAAAAAAAAAAGAGAAATGGGGAGCCAGGTCAGCCAGTGCTGAGCAAGCACCATAGGCTTTGATCAGTCCAAGCCACTAATTTTTATTGGTTATCAAATTGGGTTAATGGGGAACTACATGCTAAAGGGGAACTAAGTGTGAGGGTGTGCAGTCATGCAGTTGCTATGGATAGTATGCAGGCAAGGCTTGTAAAGGAAAACACAAAGCATTATTGAATTAGGAACAGAACAGACAAAATATAGGGTGGTAATTAAAACCTTTCCCTTCTAACTAAGAAGGTTTTTATCCTAAGAATGGAATTTGAATGCAAGTTACTCTGCCCTCAGCTACTATATTACCTCATATTGAGCCCCACAGCTTCACAGGCCATTTCTCTGGCCTCTCCTGTGACCTTACTGGGAAGGTCATGCTAACCTGTGCACTACTGCAGTGTTTATGAGGTGCTTCTATGAGTCAAGTAAGCTTCAGTTAGACTAGCTTCTTAAAGTGAGCCAATTGAGAGGTTAACTCTTTACAGCCTGCACAGCTTCCAGCCTGCTTTGGGCATAATCAATATGGTGGTGTTCAGCAGTAGAGTCATTTTTATGATGTAGTTCTTTTCACACTTTGTTTTCCTCCTTTTATTTCATTCCCAGTCTACATCAACTACATCCACCGTGTCTCTTCTCATAGACAATACATACTAGAAATCTCATCATACTTATGTTTTCCATGAACAGATTCAATCATAAAAGAATATATAGATGAATAAAAACATACTTAGACATGAACTTTTGCCATTTTCTTTCCAAAATGACATTTTATGTATTCCTCTATATTTTGCATTTTTTATCAAAAAACACAGCCTAACACAGTCTCTTTAAGTGGACTGGTATAATTATCTTTCTTTTTAACTTCACAACAAATAATTGATTAAACATAATACATTCTGTTCAACCATTTTCCTCATGATTACTTGTCACATTTGTCCAGTTTACTTTTTGCCAATATAGACAGGCTACAATAAATATTCATATATTCTTAAAATTTTCAAGATGGAGATTATTAAGCAAAAGTGAACAAAGATATTTTCAGTGAAATGGATATTGCTAATTTGACTTCCAAAAAGATTATAATGATTAATATTTCTATGTGCACTGTATGATAATGACATTTTTGGAGGACTTTCACCTACAGAAAATATTTTAGTTTTATTTTTTAGAGTTCTGAAGGGCAAAAAGTAATATTTTATTATTTTAATTTGCATATCTTGATTACAAATGAATTTATATTTTCTGTACGGTTATTTCGGTTTGTGCCTTTAAACATTGAAAGTTCATATGCATTAACTGTTTTTGTTTTATAGTTTTTAGTTATAATAGCAATTTGCATGAGTTGTTTATAAATTCATTTGCATATATACAAGCATATGTTTTATTGGCCTTGATGTGTTTATTTTTCTAAATAACGACATTTTTATACTTATTGTACATGTGATACCTTTCAACTATTCAATTAAAAGTATTTTGTAAAATATTTAACATTTCTTTTATAGTTTCTGTTTCTAGAATTATTCAAATAAATCACACCTAAAAGTTTCATGTGATCCAGATTGTCTTATAGTTGTTCGTTCTATTATTTGGGGATCTAAAATTAATATATGTAAATTTTATTTTTCTATACTGCATAACATAGGTATCCACTTTTATTTTCTTCTACATATTCAGTTTGACCATCATTCAATATTTTTCCAGTTATCAAGCTACCTATTTTTTATGTATAAAATTCTCATAAATAGTGCAACACATGCTCTGTTTCTCCATTACCTCTTACTGATACATTTTTTCTAATTTATATGTTAATATCATAGTAATTTTTAACTATTCCAAATCCAACTAAAAAATTAATTTTTAATGTCAGTTATGTCTTCAAAATTGTCACCCACAAAAATATATACAGAAAAGAATGGATGGAAGATTTTGGTTTGACTAAACGTCATCATTTGCTAAACAGTAAATTCACTGCTACAATTTCTTGGACAAAATTGAACAATCATAACAATAACAGCAAACAGTAATGCTCACAGAAAAAGGAAGGAAAAAGAATCAATAAAAGAAGAATGGAAAGAAAGGAAGAAAGGAAGGAAGGAAGGAAGGAAGGAAGGAAGGAAAGAAAGAAAGAAAGAAAGAAAGAAAGAAAGAAAGAAAGAAAGAAAGAAAGAAAGAAAGAAGCAAAAAGGAGGAAGAAAGGAAGGAGACAAGGAATCTAAGAAAGAAAGGAGAAAAACATGAAAGAAAGGTAAATTCCTTTGGAAGTGACACTATAGGACACAAATATAAGGAATTTGATTAAATATTATTGCTGTTGGAGAAACTTTAGTGGAAATCAGGCCTGGGATTATTCTCTAATAACTATGACTTTTGTATACCATGGCCATAGAGGCACAAAAAACAAGCTCTTGTGATCATTCCAGGCAGTGAGCTGTAAGTCAGCCTTCCATGTAAAGAGAATCCTCAGAGCTCTTTCCTCTGTGAAAGAAATAGTTAAAAATAGTGGCTTGAATTCCAGGAAGATAACAAAAAGTTTATCTTTCCTTTAGCCTCTGAGTGGGCAAAAAAGTTAATAGTTCTATAATTCAAAATCTCAATTGGGGTTTGGGACTCAAAGGGAGGCTATGAAATGTAAATTTACACTACCTGCAAGGAACAAAAATAATACAAATAACCCAGAAAAATGACCTTGGATTAGTGACACATGAAGTTCCTGACTTACCAAGAGAAAATCATCTGAAGTGGGCAGTTCTTCCTCCAAGGCTGGATGTGTCTCCACAGGACTTGTTTTAGGTCACACCACACAGAAAAGAAGACCAAAATGAAGTTCTATTGGTACCTAGAGTAACAGGATGCCATGGATGTTTCCAAAGCTGCTAACAATTTATGAGCAAAATATAAAACTAATTATAAGCTCAAGATGACTTCCAATTAAAAACACACATATGTGTTTGCGAACTATTTTTATGCCTTTTTTTGGTATCCCCTGCCTCAATGATAGATAAGATACTCTATAATTTTCATAAATAGATCTATCAGTATATGCTAAGAATACATCACCATCAATTAGTTTAATTGGGATATAATTGTTTAATAGAGGGTTTCTATTAATAAACTGCAGGATATATTAAAAGTGTCTCTATAGTAAAGTGTACAACATGGCGTTTAATATCAAATCCTGATAGTTCAGTTGTCAGCTAAATCACATCTATATATCTCTTCTACATTTTACACATTAGGAATTTTACAAAATGTTAGTAGAATTCTATAATTTTACAGGATAGTGATTTTTAAAAAGTAGCCATCATTCTACTCAAGAATAATTTGTAGATACTTTTCCTTACAAATGCAGGGTTGCTAAAAGAAAACAAACCTTTGAGAAAACCATGACAGAATTTAAATTTTGATAAAACAAGAAAAATAGCTAAAAGCAATGAGTTTGGAAAGAGAAAAAATTGCCACTATTTTGAGTAATATAAACATATAGCTACAAAACCTAAACTATCAGTTTAGGTTGTATAAAGAATTAAATATCTTAAAATAAAATGCTTAGTGCAAGATAAATACATTTCTCAGAAATTTTCTTCCAACTAGCAATAAACACTTAGAAACATGGATAATATATTTGTATTATCACAAAAAATTATTGTAGGACCTATGTACTTTTTTAAATTACATTTTTGGAAAGTTTGAAGGAAGATTACCAAAAATTAAAGCTGATAATATATTTTTCTTATGTATTCAGCCATTTTAACAATTTATATATGTCAATTCCTGTGGAAGACTTCAATACTGATTGTGCACCAATGCAGGCTGTGAAGAACTCCACAACTGGCTTGTTTATAGAAGTGAATCTGACCAAAGCCTGCATGCTGAGGTCAATGTAACTCACACCCAAATTCCATTCCTACAACTAAAACCTTCTTACTAGAAGGACAATGTTCTAATTACAACCATGTATTTTGTCTATTCTGTTCCTAATTCAAGAATGCTTTGTCTTACCTTTCATGAGTCTTTTTTACATTAATTTCCATAGAAACTCCATGACTGTGTAGTTCTGGTCTTGCACATAGCTCACATTTACCCTAATTGATTACCAATAAAAATCAGGGCTTGGACTGACCAATGCCATTGTTAGTTGCATCACTGTTGGTCGTTCTGGAACCCCACTTTCTGCCTCTATTAGTTCTGTCCTTTAGTTTGTTTTCCTCAGGCCTGTGTTATATACTGGGCAGGAAACTGGAATCTGACTTCAGGGATTTCCAATAAATTCTGATTTTAAAAATTTACAGCTTAATTTTGAATATGGATACAATTGTACTATGTTTTTTATAGAATGGTAAATTTCAAACAATTAAAAATTCCAATTAAAAAAAATTTTGAGGTACTTCTGGGAATTGATCCCAAGATCTTCATACTGCGATATATTCCTAGCCCATTTTTTAACTTTCAATTTTGAAACAGGATCTCTCTAAGTCACTAAGTTGTCCAGGCTTTGATCAAAATTTTGATCTCACTGCCTCAGCCTATCAGAGTGCTGGGATTATATGGTGAGCTATAACAGACAGTTCAAAACAATTTTTGGCAACATGTTATTGGAAAGATAACAGAAAGATATCAGATTCATTCATTTATATATAGAAGATAGAGCTCTAGGATAAAATGCTTTTTAAAAATCATAAAAAGTTAATATGTGGGAAAGGCACCCACATAGAAGAATTAGAAAAAATTAGATGATTCAGAATTTGGGAGAAATTCAATTATGTAAGAGATTACTCCAGGCAAAAGAATAATAAAATCCTGAATAAAATAATCGAGTGTGTAAAATAAAATTATAGTAGAAGAGAACAAACCCAAATAATTTAACTGAGCATGAAAAATTTTCAAAATAAGTAAATTTTAATAGAAGTACCATGTAAAATGAACAAAGATTAGAAATTTAAGACATAAAAATCAAGAGTACCTGAATTAGAAATGAAAGTAAAAAAAATTGTGCTCTGTGAAGTAAGGATAGAGTGCTTTACCATATTCTTTCAGGTAAGTAAAACTGAAAGCCATGGGGAGTGCATGTAGTACAAACATTAGGTAATGAGAAGAGGAGACCTCCAACTAGTTATGAATTTCAAGATCTGAAGGGTGACACTTTGGCTTTGATTGGATTTTGCTCCACCTTTGTTTGTTTGACTGTAATGGGACACCTCACTAACCTTTGTGGGGATTGTGTCATAAATCAGAGGAAGAATCTGGGACATTAGTCTCTAGAGGAAGGTT
The DNA here is from genome assembly GCF_000247695.1 of Heterocephalus glaber. Next base: position 19,855,849 of record NW_004624769.1, read on the forward strand.
GAGAAGCCACAGTACCATCGCCACTACCATCAACTGTGTCACTGGAAATTATGTGAAGAGTGTAAACCCTCCACTCGACGTACCCGTTATGAGGCAGCCATCCTTCACTAAACGAGGGGGAATTTAAAGGAAGCATAGAGGAGAAACAGGATTTTTACCACTGGTAGTAGTAAAAACACTACTTTTTTCATACTGTAAACAGAAGCTACATAGGGCCATTAGAAAGTCACTCCTATTAATCCTGTCCATGAAAGTATCAGTAGAAAGGGCACTACTATTGCTTAATAGTCATTAGAAGCTGAAGTGAGTGGGATTTTACCTCCACCTGATAGTAATGAAGAATTTTTCTACTGTAGCAGTCTGAGTGTTGCAATATACAATGCTTACTACGTTGCATGACAATTACTAGTATTGTTTTTTTTAAATAGCTAAAAAATATGATATTTTAAAGTTCAGACTGTCATATCATAATATCCAAAATATCCAGGTTTCATCTGAAGAGTGTATGTTACAACAGGAATTAGGATGAAACTTAGCTTAAAGAAAAAGTATGATCAATAGATACCAATACTAAGGTGACTGACATACAGAATTATATGACAAAGTTTTAAAAGCTGTTGTAATGAAAATACTTCAATGAGTAAATTAATGACTTTCCTGTCATGAACAAAACACTAACATAATAAACATAACATTCAATTCCTAGTCCCCAAAAGGATCATCTCTATCTCATTACACTAAATCCATTTAGTCCTTCTCCAAGAGTTGCCAAAGTCTTAACACATCCATCACTGCTCAAAAGTGCAAAGTCCAAAATCTCCCCTGAGACTCATAGCTAATTCTTAGAAGTGAGCCTCTGTCAAAATAAAACTAAATTTAAATGTTTCCAATGTACAGTGACACAAGATATATTCCCTTTGCAGAACAGAAGAATAGGGAGATAGAATAGAATTGGAGCAAAGCAAGAGCAAAACACACCAGCAAAAACATTAAATCCCATAGCTCCATTTTCAGGAATAGTTTGTTGTGAGATGTGCACTCCAAAGGGCTTGAGTAGCACCACCCCTATGGCCTTGTCAGTTTCAGCCCACATAGTCTCTCTCAAGCTAGTTCTGCTCTCTGCCCACAGCTTTTCTTGGCATACATTCCACATTCCTGGCATTGCTGACTTCCTGGAGTCTCACTGCATCTTTGTCTTTACACTCACACCTTCACACATCACCCTTTCAGAGGCACATTGTCTGGGCTCCCAGGCATTCCTTTGAAATCTTGGTGGAAGCCTCCATAAATCCACGTCTCTTGCATTCTGTATGTCTGCAAAAGTACCACTCGGTAATGCAAAAGTCTGCTGTCATTATGAGCAGTAACCAGGTACTTTTTCTCCATGGCTAAGGTGGCCTCTGGGTGTCTGGATAGCTTAACTCAGACATATACTTAACCTAGGCAGCCCTGAATAAAGAGGGAACCCTAGAGTTTCTTTTTCAAGCAGCATTTCAAAAGAGTTTGCCCTTTTATGCCCTTGAGCCTGTGATGGGTAGGGTCTGGCCAATTCCTGAGATGCGCTCAAGCTCTACCTTTCCTGTTGTCCCAGTTCAAAGCACTAGGCTTCTTTTTAATGGTTACGATTCCTCTTCAACCAAATTTTACTTAACTCTAACTATGCATCGGCTTCTTTGCTGATCAAATGTCAAATTTTTAAAGTATTTTTTTGTGTTTTGCTCGAGTCTCACTGTAAGTCCTGATTTAAAAAGCCACAGTACTAATGCCACTGCCTGAATGTTGAGCTGTGTTGAAATTTCCTCTGATAGCTTAATTATTTTATCACTTTTAATTTAGCCTCATATAAAATCTTAGGATATAAGCAAAATGAAGATGAGGTTTTATTTTGTTTTTATACCATGATTTAACACCCATGATATCTAGCCCATTTTTTACAGAATCCTCATTCCTTTCTGAAAGTGATATAGAAGAAATATAACTTCTGACCTGTTAGATATCAAATGTGTCCAGTTCGTGTTCCTACAATATCAAGGAATGAAGTGGCGAATCAAAGAAAGAAGTTAAGAAAGTTTTATTGGAAATAAGTGAAAGAAATCTAGGTGAAACAGGAGCAACCAAGGCAAGGCTTTACTAGGGGAAAGAGCTTCTAGGCTGTCTTGAACAATGGCAAGAAAGAGAAAGGAGAGAGAGAGAGAGAGAGAGAGAGAGAGAGAGAGAGAGAGAGAGATGGGAAACTGGGTGAGGTTTATAAAGGGTTGTGTGGCAGGAGAGCATGGCGGGGGGTCGTTGAGGATGGATTGATTGTATTGCTGGGCAGGATGACAGAGTTTAAACTTATTGGTGGATGAGTAGCGAGGTGGGGTGGCGAATTTGGTTCCACCTTCCCAGAGAGGAAATGACCTGTTTAGGAGAAGTGAACACCATTTTGAGTAACAGACCTCCCTGTGGCCATTTTGTCTAACAATAAGGAGAAAAGAGTATTTCTTGGATTTCTAGGAGGGGTCCTAAATTAGGTGGCCACAGAGGCCCTTTGTCAGGGGTTATTTATACAGCAAAGTCACAATATGGGTACAGCATGGGTCAAACTGCCATCAACCTATAGGATTACAAGTATAGTTGCTTACCTAATATTTATCTTTGTTGTTTTCATGAAACCTTGCTACATGACCCACTTTTCTATTGCATCAATATTAGATGAGAATCTATACTTGTAATTCTATAGATTGATGCCCATTAAACTCTGCTGACAACTTTCTAGGCTCTCTTCAGCCTAACTCTCTAAATATTTCCAAACTCTTTCTATAAACCAGCTCCAAAAGCCTCTGAACTACATGATCAGGTACAATCATGACCAAGCACCAAGTACTAATTTTCTATGATAGCTGCTTTCCCTCACTGCCACAAAAATATTTTATATCTGCAGTTTAAATATAGAGAGGTTTATTTTGGCTCATAGGTATTTGTTTCCTATGCAGAAACAGTCTGGTGGGAATAAGGTAAGAAATAGCATGGAAATCATCCTGACATAACAGCAGACAGAATGCTTTACAGTTCTTGGAGACCAAAAAATCCCTGCCCTAACTTCCCTGACCTCTAGTATTAGCTCAAGGAGCATGCACTCTAACTGCTTTAAAATCACTGAATGTAACCCCACAGTCATTATATTATTATTGAAGTTTTGACTCTCTTCTCAAGCTTTTGCTGACATACTGATTGTGACTAAGCCCATATAAGCTCAAAAGCTCCCACCTCCAATGTGAGAGTGAAGACAATTAATTGGAAAGTCTCATCAGGTATGCCCCAGGCCTATAAGAGCGGGGAAAGGCACCAATAGAAACACCAAACCAAAAAAAAAAAAAGGGGGACTATTTGGAGTCAAGTTCTCGCAAGAGGTTACTCATCAGGTTGCTCCACTCTGCAGAGTTCTTTTTCTTTTAAGTCTCTATTTTCTTGTTACTTCTATTGCTGCTCAATTCTTTGTTGAGGATGCATAGAACCTAGATAAAGATGAGACAGAGACCATGTCTCCTGTATCCAGAAGAGTGTGGCAGAGGGAAGCTGCTTAACTCATGACAACCAGAAAGTAGAAATAGAACAGAGAAGCCAGGGACAAGAATAAACCTTTCCAAATCATGCCTTCAGTTACCAAGCCCCTCAAGCAGACCCCACGTCCTGATAGTACGGTACATTCAGCAAAAAATTCATTAATAGATTAGTCCACTGATGAGTATAGTGCCCCCATGAACCAATCACCTCCCAAAAGCCTAGTTCTTAAGATATGAGACAGGTGGGGGTTGTTTTAGATCTAAATTATAACAATGAAAAAATACAAACACATTTGTAAAACAGAACTAAAAATAGAAACTTTTAGCAAAAACAACAAAAAGAATATATTTGAAATGAAAAATGAAGATACAAAGAAAACTGAGTGGAAATGTTACAATGAAATAATAAAATGTTAAAAACAGAATACATAGACTCAATAACAAAATAGAGGTGGGTAGAGGAAAGAATCAACATTGGAAGACAGAACAACATAAATGACAACCAAAACAGAAGGTTGAATTTTAAAAATTGACAGAGTCATAGGGGCTTACAGTACTCTAAGAAAAGATGTGGATTTATGTTGTAGAAGTTCTGGGAAAAGGGAGGAAATAAAATCCAATGAAAAAAGAACTCAAATTTATATGGCTGAAAACTCTCCAAACTTGAGAAACAGGATTAAAACAAATAAACATGCAACAAGACATGTCACAGTCAGACTTCTGAAAACCAAGAAGAAAGAAGCAAAACAGAAATATTTTATGTATGAAGATACACGAATATCTATTTTTCATCAGAACCCTTAGAAGACAAAAGAAAGTGATGCAGCAGTTTTCCAGAGCTAAAAGGAAATAATTTTCATTTCAGAATCTTACGTTGGGTGAAAATATCCTTTAGGAATGCATAGTGTCCATAGAGTCATTTTGTGACTCTTCATTTACGGAGTGAAAATACTAAGTCAATTGCAATGTGATGCAAAGGAGATAAATTGATTTGCTTCACTCAAAATGGTAAAGCAATGGCACTACTGGAGTATGATAGGTCTACTTTATATACTATATATCAATTCCTAGAATTCAAAAAATAAAGCTGCTTAAAGAGATATAGTCATAACACTACAGAATTTTAAAATAAGTATAAATAAGTCAAAAGAGAATTCTATAAAAGTACAGGTAAATTATAAGGAGGCAGACCAAGTAAAAACAGAGAAAGGAAACACAGAGACAACAAAAAGTAAAAGTAAGCCCTATCATACTAATTAATTTAAATGATCTATGTACAATTAGAAGACAGAAAATTACATGTAAATTTAAAATTATGACCTCAGTATATGCTAAGTACAAGAAAGTAACTTGAAGCCTGATGATATTACAGTCTAAAAATAAAAGTATAGAAAAAATATAAAGGTACTAATCAAAATAAATCCAGGAGTAACTATAGAAATATTGAATAAAGTAAATTTCATAGGAGAAAAAAATAACACAGAAAGTGAAGTATTTTATAATTATAAAAGATTCACACCACCAAGTACATATAACAATGTTAAATGCATATAGACAACAAAGAGAACTTCAAAGTATGTGACACAAAGGAGATATAAGATAAAACCAATATCAGGAATGAAATAGTGGGTATGAATATAGGTGTTGCAGACATAAAAAGATTATGAGAATCCTGTAAATACACATAAATTTGACACCTTAGGTAAAATATTATCAATTAAAAAAACACAAAGTATTATAACTCAAATAATATGAAATAGGTCATTTGAATAGCTCAATATTACTTAAAATTAATTTTTAATCAAGATAAATTACTGAAAAAGATATCTCAAGCCCCAAAATGATACCTCTGGACAATTCTATAAAAATTTTACAGAAAAACTAACATAAATTCTTCCCACACTCTTTGAGAAAATAGAAGAGGAAATTTTGCAAATGAATTTTAGAAAGTCAGTTCTATGTCAATATGAAAGCTAGGAACAACGTTGAAAAAGAAATACATTTCCTATGAATATAGACATAAAAAGGTTTAACATGCTCTAGGAAATAGAACTAAACTGTGTATAGAGAGACATACGTAATGACCAAGTTAGATTCATGAAAGGCTTGCTCAGCAATTGAAAATCACACATATTCTTCCATATTAACAGACTCTAAAGTCCACATGACAATGTCAGTCAACATAGAAAATCATGGCAAAATTCAGCACACATTAATGACAAAAATTTTGAGATGTAGGGTAGAATAATAATAAATTGGCAAAGAACATGTAAAAAAATGTCCCTACGGCTAACATTATACTAACATTATATTAATGGTGATGACAATGCTTTTCCCATAGAACTGGGAAAAAAGAAAGAATATTTGCTCTCCCTGGTTTTTCTCAACAATGTGGCAAGAGTTTTATAGAGTGGTATAAGGCATGAAAATTAAAAGATATATTGATCATAACTAGGGAAATAAAAGCATACCTATTTGCAGATGACAATATTTTCTAAATACAAGATTTCAAAAACTCTACAAAAAAAGCCCTAGAAAGAATAAGTACATCCCAGTTGTTGAATACAAGGTAAACAGCCAAAAGCCAACTTATTTTTGTATACTAGCAAGGGACATATGGACACCAGAATGAAAATTGCATTACAATTTACAAATCCTCAAAAGATAAAATAGAGTAAAGCTAAAAGAACTCCAAAAATTCATACACTGAGAATTACAAAATGCTAAAGGAAATAATAAAGATCTAAATATATGGAGAGACAAATGGTATTTATATATTGAAAGCTCAACATAATAAAGATGTAATTTCTTCCCAAATACGACATACAGGTTTTAATTTCTATGAATATCCTAGCAGGATATTTTGCATATGTAGACAAGTTTACTATAGAAAGGGAGAGATAATGGAACTAGAATAAAGAAATTTTGAGAAAAAATAATAGAGTAGGAGGAATCAGTATATTCAATATCAAAATTTTTAAAGTATATCTACAGTAATCAAAACTCTTTGGTATTTGAAGAAGGATAAGCACATAGATCAATGAAAGAAAAAAGAATCCAGATAAAGAATCATGAAAATCTACCAAAGAGGACTTCTGGAAAGATTGTGGAGTGGTGAGCTGTAGCAAATCAGCTTCTCTGAGATTGGGAGATTAGACACTAGAGTATAAAATCTTGGGGAAAAGAAGAAGGCAGATGAGTCCTCAAAACCCAGGGAGGTTCTGAAGGCTGAACTGGAGCACAAAGAGAGTGAGATGATGGACTATGATGCAGAAGGGAGAGGTGGCACACTGTGCTTTCTCCTTGACTCCTGGCTCATTGCTAAACTGAATTTTCCCTGACTCCTGGATCATGATGTGAGAGAGGAGGCTCTAGCCTATAGAAGTGTGGTGATGGTGTGGGAACCTTAGAGGATGCCATGAAGAAATGCAGCAATGGAGCAGAGCTGTGGATATGGTGGGCTGCAGTGGCCAGTGAGTGACTCCAGTACAAATGTCCTCAGGAAAAGGTGATTGACTGGAGGTTATTTTGGGGTGGGGCTAACTGAACCCAGGACTCAGAGAAACCATAGATTTTCTTCATCTTTGGGCTCCTAGTGTGTGTGTTAGGCATAGCCCTGGGAAACTCTAAGGGTCACAAAGCTGAGGCCAAGCTTGCAAGAAACCCTCAAATGTTATGAGCTGAACAACTTGTGTCACAGGACCATAACTGAGACCAAAATCAGCCTAAATTTCTGTGGAGTTGAATTGTAACCCCATCCTATTCCTACTGCAGGCTTGCTGGGATCATACAATATGAATCTGGGCTCTGTATACTTCCTTTGTCTACCAGTGACAGCAGAAACGTGCCCGGAAGAAGACACTGCCACAAAACTGCAGAAGCCAGAAGATAACCACAGGCTAGAAATCAAAGAGAAATCTCTCTCTTTCCTTTTTTAAATCATATATTCTTTTTCCATGAATATGAACAAAGATTGTAGGGTTTTTTTGTTTTGTTTAGTTCTTGGTTTTGTTACTTGCTTTTTTGTTTCCCTCCTGGCTTCTTCACTAGTCTCCAAAAGCTTAGATAATCTTCCTTTGTCCTTCAAACTTCCTTATAATCTTTTTCTCTTCTATCTCTCTAGTTTTTCTCCTAATCCTTTTAAATTTTCTCCCCAGAGGGTAAAATCACTCAATTGAGGAGATATTTACTGTATATAATTTTCTGGTTTGTTTTAGATTTTGTTGTGTAATTATAAATCTTGTTCATATGGTGAAAGGTGGAAAATTAATAGCTACCAGTTTCTTTTTCTAGGTTGTGCTTGATCTATTGTTATTTCTGATTGTATTACTTTAGCCAAGGTGTCATTGTTGTTCATTGTTGTTCAGATGTGCTTCATTTTATGTCATGCCTAAGATTGTCTGATGGTCATAAACAATATTGTAATCCAGTACTAAAGAAGGAGGGGCTAGGCCAAATAGGCAGCAACATCTCATCCCTAGTAAATTGAAGAGGTAGGATCTTGCAATATACTCAAAAGCTAGCTACAGCTAGAAGATATCTCTGAAAAGTCTTCATTTCCTAAGGAGTTCTTGGTACTAGTAGTAAAGCAGTTTACAAGCATCAGTGTAGAAAATAAATTTTTTAAAACATAAAAAATGAGAAGACATGGAAGCAAGATACAACCCTAGACCTCAAGCTCTCCCAAGGCAAACCCAGGGGCCACTGAGGTGGAACAAATCAAAAGCTACGTAACTAAAAATCTCTAAAATGGTGACAGCAGAACTAACAAAGCAGATAAAGGAAGCTCAAGTAAAAAATAAATGAGAGATTATTTCTCAGGTAAATAAATAGATCATGACCATGATGGACAGGGTTAGTGAGCCTGGAGTAGATGCAGATTTTTTAAAAAAATAGAGAAGCTTAGGAAAATAATGGAAATCATGAAAGGACAACATAGGAAAAAACTGGAATCCATGAAACAGATTCAAATAAATATGCAGGAGATTAAAAATTCTATTTATAGTATAGAGCACACCAGACTGAACCAATACGAGGACAGAATATCAGATTGAGAAGGTAGGTTTGTGGTTAGCAATCATGAAAAGAAAGATTTCTTAAAATAACAAGGGACAACAAAGTATCAATCCAACAGTTCCTAGATGATGCAAAGAAGAATAAAAAAATTTATTGTCATGAAATAAAAATCAGGAGATAATGCAAAGGACATAAAAACTTGTTCCCAGAAGTAATGGCACAAAAAATTCACAAACATGGAAAAAGAATTTGACATACAGATAAATGAGGCATATAGAATTTCAATTAGCCATGATAAAAAAAATCTACACTAAGGCATATAATAGTCAAGATTACAGAAATTCAACATAAGAATGGAATATTAAAACATGTCAGAGAAAAGAAACAAGTCATCTACAAAGGAAAGCACATTAGAATCATGGCAGATTTCTCAACACAAACCCTTAAGTCAAGGAGAGCTTAGAGAGAAGTATTTCAAGCCCTAAAAGAAAACAACTTGAAACTCATATTGAAGTACCCTGCAAACTATGTTTCAATCATGATGGAGAAATAAGATACTTCCATGATAAAGAACACCTGAAGAAATTCATGACGACCAAACTAGCACTCCAAAATATTCTGAAGGATATTCGAGAAAGAGATAATTAAGAATACAGTTCCATGAACCCTGATAGAATGAATACACCAGGCAAGGCAAACAATTAAACAGAGGGGGAAAAAAAGAAAACCAATACAGGAAAATAATATTACAAGGATAAATCAATACATATCAGTTGTAAACATCAATGTGAATGTTCTCAATTTACCAATCAAAAGAAACAGGTTGGCGGAATGGATGATGAAGCAAGATCCAACAATATGTTGCATAAAAGAAACACATTTAACTCAAAAAGAAATTCATAGACAGAAAGTCAATGGTTGGAAATCAATGCTCCATGAGACAGAAACCTAGAAGAAAACAGTAATAACTATTCTATTTGGAGACAAAGTGGATTTTAAGCCAAGACTGACTAAGAAAGACAAACAAGGTCACTACATCCTTGTTAAGGGAACAATCCAAGAAGAAGAGAAAACAATAATAGACATATATTTACCAACTACCAGCACACAAATTATATTAAACATATTAACAGATATAAAAACTCTTATGAGCAATAATACAATTATAATGGAAGTCCTCACTACCCCACTGTCACAAATAGGTCAACCAGACAAAAAATCAACAGGGAAATATCAAAAGCAAACCAAACCTCAGCACAAATGAACTTGGTAGCTATCTACAAAGTTTTCAACCCCACAACATCAAAATACACGTTCTTCTCAGCTGTACATGGGCTTTTCTCCAAACTAGAACACATACTAGCTCATAGAACATGCCTGAGTAAATGCAAAGGAATTGAAATTATCACATGTGTGTTACACAGTGCCATGAAATTGGAAATCAATGACAAAGAAAACCACACAAACTGCATAAACACATGGAAATTAAATAACAGTCTTCTGAAAAACCAATGGGTGAGAGATGAAGTTGAAGAAGAAATTAGTCTCTACAATTAAACAATAAGCCCAAAACAACAAAGCAGTACTTATGGGATGCAATGAAAGCAGTTTTATGTAGAAAATTTATAGCACTGAATTTCCACATCAGAAAAACAAAGCAAATTCATATTTATAAGCAGCCTAAAGTTGAACCTCCTGCTACCTGAAAAAAATGAAGAACAAGTTAAACCAATAGCATGTATGAGGGAGAAAATTATAAAAATCAGAGCACAAATTAATGTAAATGAGACAAAGAAATGATACAAAGAAGCAATGAATCAGAGTTGGTTCTTTGAAAGGTTAAATGAGTGGTAGCCAACCTTATGGAAAGAAAAGACACAAAACCTTGCAATTAGAGTGAAATGAGTGAAATCATAACAGAACCTGCAGAAATCCAGAAGATCATCAATATTTATTTCAAGAAGCTATATTCTAATAAGATGGGAAACAAAGAAGAAATGGACAGATTCCTAGATATTATTAATTACCAAAGCTGAATCAAGACAATATAAAAATTCTAAATAACCCAATATGAGTCAATGAAATTGAAGATGACACTAAAATCCTATCAACAACAACAAAAAAAACTCAGGTACTGATGGAGTCATTGCTGAATTCTACCAGAAATTTAGAAAAGAACTTTTTAGTGAAATTGAAAGGGAAGCAATACTCTGAAACTCATCCTTGGAAGCAAGCATTACTCTGATAACAAAACCAGACAAAGATCCAACTGAAAAAGAAAATTACAGGGCAATCTGCCTAATGAATACAGACACAAAAATCCTCAGTAAGATACTGACAGAGTGTGGGAAATTATCAAGAAAATTATACACCATGACCAATTAGAATTAATCCCAGGGATGGTTCAACATATGTAAATCAAAAAAAGTCATGCACCACCATACACCATATTAACAGAACCAAGGAAAAAAACCATATGATCATCTCAAAAGACACAGAAAAAGCATTTGACAAAGACCAACACCCATTCATGATAAAAAAAAAAAAACTCTGCAGAAAATTGGAATAGATGGTCTTTATCTCACTTTGATAAAAACTCAGCTATGACAAACCAATAACCAAAATCATGCTAAATGGTCAAAAACTGAAAGTTTTCACTCTAAAATCAGGAAGGAGACAAGGATGTCCACTGTCATCACTCCAATTCAAAATAGTTCTGTAAACATTAGCCAGAGCAATAAGAAAAGAGAAAAAAATAAAAGGAATAAAGATAGGAAAAAAAGACATTAAATTATTATTTGTATATGACATTATAGTCTACATAGAAGACCCTAACAACTTCATCAAAAGGCTTCTAGATTTAATAACCAAATTTAGTAGCAATCTCAACACTCAAAAATGAATAGCATTCTTGTACACAAATAACAAACTCACTAAGAGAAATCAAGGAAATGACATCTTTCACAATAGCATCAAAAAAACTCGAAATACTTAGGAATCAATCTAATGAAAGTAAAAGACCTTTACATGGAAAACTTCAGTACTCTGAAAAAGGAAATCAAAGTGGACGTCAGAAAATGGAGAGATATCCCCTGTTCTTGGGTAGAAAGTACCAATATAGGGAAAGTGGCCATACTTAAAAAATTATTATACAGATTTAGTGCAATCTTAATCAAAATACCATTAGCAGACCTCATAGAATTAGAGAAAAAAATTCTAAAATTCATTTGGAGCCAGAAGAGATCTAGAATATCAAAACCAATCCTGGGCAACAAAGGCAAGGGTGGGGCCATCATAATCCCTTACTTGCTATTATACTACAAATCTACTGTGATAAAAACAGCATGGTACTGGGAAAAAGGAAAAAAGACCTGAAGTTCAATGAAACAGATTAGAAGATGCAGAAACAACTCCAAACACCTTATCTTTGACAGAAGGGCAAAATACCTTCACTGCATGAAAGATAACCTCTTTAAGAAATGGTGTTGGGCAAATTGGCTTTCCACATGCTGGAGAGTAAACCTAGACTCATATCTGTCACCATGCACTGAACTAAAATACAAATAGATCAAAGTTCTAAATATTAAGACAGAAACAGTAAATCTGCTGGAAGACAAAATGGGTAGAACTCTTGAAGATAGAGGGGAAGGTAAAGACTTCATGAACAAAACCCCGATCACACAAGAAATATTACAAAGAATCAACAAGTGTGATCTTATATTTAAAAACTTTTGCACAGCAAAAGAAACCACCAACAGAGTGAAAAGACAACCCACAAAGTGGGAAAAAATTTTGCCAGCTGTTCTGCAGACAAAGGATTAATATCTAGAATAATTAAAGAACTCAAAAAAATCAGACCTCCCAAATTTAAAGACCCAATTCAAAAATGGGCACCTGAAATGAACAGATACTTCTCAGATGATGAAGTACAAACAGTAAATAATTATATGAAAAAATATTCAACATTACTGATCATGTGAAATATGCAAATTAAAACAATTCAGAGATTCCATCTCACTCCAGAAAGAATGGCTGTTATCAAGAAATCGTCCAACGATAAATGCTTGGAGGGGCTGTAGGAAAAAAGAACTATTCTCTGCTGTTGGTGGGAGTCCAAATTGGTGCAACTGCTGTGGAAATCAGTATGGAGATTCCTCAAAAAAACTAAAACTAGAAGTTTCATTTTACCCAGTTATTCCCGTTTTGATGTTTTCTTGAAAGAAATAAAAGCATCATACCACAGCAATATATGGACACCCATGTTTATAGCAGCACAATTAGTAATAGCTAAATCTTGGAAACAGCCCAAAGGCCCATCACCAGATGAATGGATAAACAAGATGTGTTTTTTAATACAATGGAGTATTAGTCTGCCGTTAAAAAGAATAAACTTGAGACATTTCTAGGTAATGGATGGACCTTGAGACCATATTGTTAATTGAAATAAATTGGCCATATAGGTTTAAGTATCACATTGTTTCTCTGGTGTGAGAAATCAAAAGAGTAAATAAAGACTAAAATGTATAATAAATATTGGGAAATAGAAAATATTCAAATGGGAAGGGGAACAAGGGAGAGAAGGAGGAAAGAAGGAAGGAAGGAAGGAAGGAAGGATAAAGGAAAAAAGAAAAATACAAGAAAAATGGAAACGAAGCTTTCTAAATAAGATGGGGAAGAAGAGTTGAAGGGAGAGAAGAGGGTTTGGGGGAAAAAAAGAAAATCTAACCAACTGTTTTTTTATAATAATGGTACAATACAAAAAACATAAAATTCACAAGTTTAATACTTTGAAAATGTACGAGTCACTGATGTTTACTAAATAAACTTCTATATAATAATCATCCCTTTTTAATTTCAGAATTCTTTTATCTCCCATGTAGGAAGCCCCATCCATTAAACAAATCTTTCCCCATTCTCTATTACCTCCAGATCCTGGCAACATTAATATCATTTCAACCTCTTTGTATTTGCTGTTTTCAACAGTTTTTATTATTGAATCCTAGTCTTCAGTATTGGATTTCTTTCACTTAGCATAACGTTTTCCTGGCTCATCCTTAGTGTAGCATGTATTTGTTTTTTATTTTCAAATGTTGACTAATATTCCATTGTATGAACAAATCACATTTTGTTTATTCTTTTTTTTTTCATTGAAGAACATTTAAGCTGGAGTTTGGAGTTATTGTGAATATCGAATAATTATTATTCATGTACAACTTTTTGTTTGAACACCTGTTTTTAATAATTTTTAGGACATACATAAGAGTGACATTGCTGGGTCATATGATATTCCATATTGAACTTATTGTGAAAGCACCAAATTATTTTCAATGGTAACTCTACTATTTTGTATTCTACCTATGATGTATAAGTCCTATTTCTCCACATTTACACCAACACTGTTTCCTATCTCTATTGTTATTATAGCTGTTTTTGTGCATATGAAGTGATAGCCCACTGTCCATTTCCTAACAATCACATTTCCCTTTACTCTGTTGAGAATTTTTCATGAATTTGTTAACTATGCACATGTTTTGTTGAAGAAATATATATTTATTTTCTTCATTATAAAATTGTTTTGCCTGGTATTGATTTTAAGAGTTCTTCATTAATTCAAGGTATCAAATATATTGTTTGCATTCTGTAAATTATGTTTCACTTTCTTAGTGGTGTTCTTTTCACACAAAAGTTTTTAATTTTGCAGCTCAAGTTATCTATTTTCTTCTTTAATTTCTAATGCTTTCAGTGACATATCTAAGAAATAATTGATAAATCCAAAATCATAATGATTTATTAAGATTTTTTGTGTTTTACAGACTTTTATTCTTTTTATTGTTATTGTCAATAGAATTCCATTTTTTTCAGATAATTTACTACTAGTATATAGAAATATAATTATCTTCATGGGTGATCTTAAATTCAGCAACTTTGCTGAATTCATAGATAGATGATAAATATTTTTTGTGTGGATTATTCAGAATTTTCTCATAAAATCATATTGAGTAATGATAGAAATAGTTTTAAATTCTCTTCAATTTGAATGGTTTTATTTCTTCTGCTTAACTAATTATCCTAACTAAAATGTCCAGTACAACATTAAATAGAATATAAAAGAGGGCATTCTTGTCTTGTTTCCAACCATAAAGGGAAAACATTGTCTTACTCTACTAAATATATTACCTGAAAAAATTTTTTAAATGTGTTGTATTACATTGAGGAAATCATTTTCTATTTCTAGATTTCTTTGTGATTTTGCATGGAAATGAATTAGATTTTACAAAATACTTTTTTACCACAGAGATGATCACATGGGTTTTTTTCAGTTTTATATTATATTGATTTTAGTATGTTGTGTATTCTATGTGATTCTATTCATATGCATTTCTTGAATTACAAATTACAGAAATGAAAACCAGATTATAGTAGTCACCAGTATTTAATGAGAGAATAAGAAAGGAAGGAAGTGTGCTACTAAAGGATATTGTTGTAGAAGCGACTTCTTGTAATGGTGGAAATGTTTTAATCTTGACTATATTAATGTTAATATTTTGGTTTTGTGAGATGTTTTCTTTGGGGAAAATTGTCTAAATTCACTCTCATGTGAATTCACAATTACCTCAGTATAAAGTTATTTTTAAAAGTGGAATAAAATATTTGTAAAAATTTTTATTAAGAAAAATTAAGTTTAAGAAAAGGACACATATAAAGCTTCATGAGATTAAAGTTTTGATTTACATATCCACAGTTCATAGCACATGACACTTGATAAACAAAGAAAATAGAAGTGACCTGGTTATCTTTAAATGTATTAAATATGAAAACTTTAAAATATGATTCTCAGTGCTAATGAAGATGTGTAGTGAAAGTATAATTTGGAGTTGGGAGCAAAGCAAAAATTGGTAGGCTTCTAGTTATTAGGTAGTTAGGAAAGTAAGATCTGGGGAGATAATTTTTATCTTTATTTAATTTTCTTACTATTTCTCTATTCCATTTATAATTATTTATATTTTTAAATTTATTTTTTAGTATTCAGCACATTTTAATTTCATTAAAATTTCCATTCTAGCTTTATTGTAATGAAATGAATTGTACCATACATTCATTCCATTAATTCCACTTTTCTATTAGCTCTTAAGTACTCTAGGTTATCTACTAATTTGTTGGTTATATAAATCTAGAAAATTACATTCTTCCACAAATAATTATCATAACTCTTACAAAAATGCAAATGAATAAGGAAGTACTATTTAAATACCTAGTGCATAATTTCCAATGATGAATGTCATTATATTGTATACCTAAAATGTACCAATGATTAGAATGAATTATTGATAATGCAAAATAGGAAGTAAAGGTCCAAAGAGGTAGCGGTAGTGGGAGGGGCAGGGGAAAGGAAAGAAGGGAAAGGAAAAATGATGAGAAATGCAAAAAATGGAAATAAAGTCTTTGTAAATAGGGAAGGGAGGTCTAGGAATGGGGAAAGAATAAGAACCAAGATGCATTATGTAAAGGTGTAATTCCCAATGAGAAATGTAATTGTGTTGTATACCTAAAATGTACCAATAAAAGAATTTAACAAAAAAAAATAAATATCTATTGCATAATGTTATTTTCACTGGGAAAAAAAAAGCCCAAAACTTTGAGCTTTATAAAGAAACCACCTTTACTATAAATTTGCCCTCTGGAGAAGGGTCTAATTTTTCAAACTTATTTTTTTAGACTAAAAATTAGAAAAGTAAATTTTATAAGCCTGTGATTTCAACACTGAAAAATGACACTTACCATTTGTCAAGTCAATATTTCTAACACTACCATATTACAAAGATTATATGGTTGGAGCTGCAAAACTGAAAGGACCAGACCAGGCAGATATCAAATCAACTTTTAGTCATATTTCATTCATTGCATTTACATAGTCATTTTCATATATTGGTAAACTTAGCCACACATAGGGAATTTCTAAATTAAGAATAGATTAAAACCTGGCCAACAGAGGATAGTGTATACTGTAGAGCAGATGTGTTAAAATATGCATCACACCATCAAAAACTTTATCATCATTAGAAAAAATATTATGGACCACTGACAAATATATATGGGGTAGTATTACCAGTAGGGGAGAACCCTAACGTCAGAAGTCAGTACCTTGAGAGAAATAAGGAGGTCTTTATGATTTTCAAAAAAATCATAATTGCAAATTTTATCAGAGTATAATTCTTTCAAAATTATACTTTTGCACAACAAATATATTGAATAAAACAAAAATAAATTCATACATTCAGAATGTGATATAAGAACAATTTTTCTGTATAATCAAAACATCAGAAGAAATTAAATTTACACCATATTGAATTTAGATATGATACACAAGTGATTAAATATTATTGTTGGCTTAAAGACATTAACTAGTCTCATGATAATTATGCATATTTATTTGAATCACAAATGTTCAATGATATGCATTTTACATATTTTTAGTCACTAATATGTATCAGAACCCAAGAGAATGAAATGCAGCATCTGTTTTTTGACTGTATATATTCACTTTAGAGAAATATGGAACAGAAGCGATTACCTGAAAATAATTCAAGCCAAAATGCATTTGTGAATTATTTATTCAACCATTCATACATACAATAGTGCATTTTATAAATGATTACATTTTTCTCAGGATAGAAATGGTCAACTTTATGGATTAAAACTCTAAAACAACCATATATAGGTTATTTATTTTTACAAGCAGTATTTCATTTTATTTTTTAAAAATAAAATTATTGAAGTCTTCATATTATAATACTTACCATAGTAAAATATATGATCATACAAAGCAATCAAGAGGAAAATGTAGTGAAAATATATGTGAGGGAACTAAAAGAGAGAATAATATTCTTTTAAAACAAAGAATATTGTCAAAGAAACCTGAAAATAATGACAAGATAGATAAGAGAAGTATCTTTTGCTCCATAGAATTAGTTTTACTGTGAGCCAGAAAAGCCTAATAAAGTTGGAGACAGAAAACTCAGTCATATTACTATCCTTAAAGGAAGCACATAATTATCTCTCATTCAGAATACACCTGTTTGTAAGTGATATCTGGATATGAAAATTGTAAGTTACATGCCTTTGTCTTTGTTTGTTGGTTTTTGGTAAGGAAAAAGGAATGGTTGAGGTGACTTACTGCCAAAACTTTTCCTTGTACTTCTAAAAAATACTAAAGTACTTTAAATATACTAAATATGATTATTTGGAGAAAAAAAATCACTTGTCTATCAAACATCTTCAAATAGATGATGATATTGTGCTTCCTAATCAGCCTTTTTGAAAGAGGCCTCAGTATATTTCTAAGGCATTGAATGTATCTTGAAAATAATCAGCAACCTACCTGTCCTTTAGTAAATTTATTTCAATAAATACAAAAATGAGCAATTCAAACCATCTGTGTTTTTCTTCCCTTTGATAAACAAAGGCATTTTTCTGGTCATGACAAACTTTTCTGAGTACACAAAATACTTTATTTTATGATAGTATTTATCCAACCTCTTCTAAATGAAATAATGCAAGATGTTTATTATTTCAACATCTGCTCCTATGTTCTCTTAGCCACTTCACCAGCAATTCACATTAGTGTGAAAAAAAGAGTCATTTGATTGTTTCATCTTCTTGTTGCATACATAGGCTGTTTTCTTTTTAGCACATTGTTCACTTTCAAATCAACAAATACTGTAAAAGAGAAATGTTGGTTTTGTGAGTTAAGAGAATGAGAAAAAAATATAATGGATACTAACAAAAATTTCAACAATTTCTGAGCTGTTTTTATTGTTATTGATATAATTATTAATTTTCCCCTATATTTGAAAGAATTTAATGTGGCTTCCCTGAAATAATTTGCCTTTCTTCTTATGTCACCAAGAATGGAAGTAAAGAGTGGATATCTACAGTTCGTACTAGTGTTTTATAATCAGAAGCACTGATCATCTATTGTTTTACCTACATTTATACAGGTACATAGCGAACAAGTATTGAAAATATTTACTTGAAGACCATAATTCAGAATACTACCTTGATTGTCTTATTACCATGATGAATCATGACAATCAGCATACATCTCTTATACAGTGCCTAACTTATTTCATACATCTATTTTTTCATGTTTATGATAAGCCTTCAGGAAATCAACATCTTTCTGTCAATCATATAGGATATACTAAATGGAGAACTATAGTAGAACAAATTATTAAATTAAACTAACTGTAATTAACAAGAGTAGGATAGGTATTAACATTTAGTAGTCTACTTTTTTTTTTTGTACCAGGGATCAAACTTGGGACCTTTCGCTTGCAAGGCAGGGGGCAGAACCACTGAGCTAAATCCCTGGCCCTAGTCTACATTTAAAAACACAAGCAATAAAAAAATGAGATAACAGAGGCATTTGAAAATATAACATGTAATTCACAAGTTGGGAGTGACACTGAGTTAACTTTGGGGATCTCAAATTTAGGGATTCTAGGGATGTGGGTCCATATCAATCCAGTCTGCTCTTTCACTGTCATGCACTCCAGTTGGTTGGTAAAATTTTGCTTATTATCTCAGCTTATAAAAGTTTCACTTTGGGGAGAGGGGTGTGAACCTCAACAGATTAACCAAATGATTATTTATTTATTTATTGGTACTGAGGGATCGAACTCCGGTACTTGCGCTTGTGCAGCAGGGGGTGAAAACACAGAGCTAAATCCCCGGTCCCAAATGATGTTCTTTTTTACACTCTGTTAACCCAAAATTCTACCTTTCCTTTTTGATTACATAAATATTTCTATATTATTTAGATCCTACCATATTCCTAAATATAATATCTGGAAGATGATACAACTAAGGAAGAAAACGTAAGAAAATGATAAGCCAAAACCCACAGTCAGTTTTAGGAAATCTCCCTAATTATGTCAGGCTAGTGAATATGGTTGAATTTACAATTTGCTTTGTTAGCTTCTAAAGGTCCCTAAGATGAGATGCCTTGCTGTAAACAGTATGTGAGCCAAGTTTATTCAATTGCTTAAGAAGAATACATGAAAACAAGGCTGACAAGAGTTTTCAGTGGCCTGAGAACATATCCAAATTATGAAATCAAAGAAAATAAAGAGAGCTGACTTGGGTAATACAACAAGTCCATCCAAACTCACAATCTGTTTACTTGTAGTTTTATTGCATTTCATTTTGGTAATGGAAAAAAAAAGGCTTAAGGCATATACATAAAGCTAATGCATATATTTCCTTCTTTTAGATTAAAGCTATACTCCCTTAACCACCTACCCAACTGAGCTGAACCTAAACTTCAAACATCAATTATTTTGCTTTCTGGACACAATCACTATGGTTCTCAATCTATACAAGCCATTAATCCTCCAAGTAGGAAATCATCAAAAATTAAAATCTAAAATCACAATTGAAAAATGTTTTGAAATAATGAACCCGGACTCCGTAAGTATGAGTGGAGGGTTAATTCTCAGAAATCCTCTTCCAATTTACTGAGATTTGGTGGTGGTGGTGGTGGGGGTGCTGGTATATACTTTGCACTCTCAGTTCATATAGCAAGCAAGGAAGGGTGAAGGAAAATAGGAAGTAATGGATAAATATAAAACTTTTGCCAGTTTTTATCATTTTATTTATATATTTGGCAAGCTTGAGAAGAAAAAAATTCTTTCATGCAATTCAGTATTGAACCTTGAAATAAAAGGCTGTTATTAGTGACAAGTTAAAATTGAATATAACCTGTAATTTGTTTCGCACTTTGATGATGTGTACTACTCATGTCTACCCACTAATAATCTTAAATCACAAAAAAATTGCTATTTTAAGTAAGCTACCTACTCTTTCTCATACTAGGAATCAAAAGGAAAATGTGTTTAGATTCCTTTGCATTTTGAAAGTGTTGATTTCAGTCCTCATTGGGATGATAATCTGACACTTGAATCAAGCTCATTTCTTTCAATTATCATGCTTCAAACTTTAATTATTAAAATAAAGTTTTTCAAGTAGCCATATTAAAAATCTCCAGAAATCAGAAAAACTGACACATACTAGCTCTATTGTATCTGCCAAGGTACAAGGACAGGTAGTCTATCATATTTCTAATTAAAATACTCCATTAGGGAACATCTTGCTCCACGAAAAGGCCACTTTCTAAAACTGAATATGACACTTGTACATGTTTACTGAGACATTACTCTGACATTCTAACAAATCTACCTAGGAGTGCATAGGTTAGCTATCAGGATAATTATATTCTACTACGACTAATGACTGTTTCTCATGATCATTTATGGAAAGTACTTTTTAATTGCTTTCATATCATGACCATCCATTACCCTAGCAAATACCTATTTACTATATTTCTGTCTCTATCTTTCTGACAGGAATGCAGCTGCAGTCACATACCAGTAGATAAGTATTAAATTTTTACCCTGTTTTCCCAGGATCAATTCACACTTGCTTTTTCATGCTTAATTTTCCATATGAAAAGGTCAATAATACTATTTTTGGGTACGGATAAAGAAACTCTTAGGGGGTTTTCAAATTAATTGTCCATTATTCAAACATAATGGATGAATAAAGTATCCATGCTTCATTGATTTAGGTGCTTTGCAATTTTAAAATGCATCATTTCACACAGTAGGTCTCTTTTGGTGATATAAGCATGTTCTGTTTGCTCACTGTTTGTCTCACTATGAGTAGCCTTCAACTGTCCCTATACAAAGCTTTTGTGATGTACTTTTACCATCCAGTGTTATGTCTCCCTCATATCTTTATTTTTTTAAATAGTTTTCTAGTTGTGGTTGCTTGTTTGCTGATGTGGATTACCTTTAGAACCATTTTTCATCATTTGTTTTAAAGTATCGAAAAGGTAAGTAATTTTGTTTGTGATTTATTTGTATGTTAATTTGTGACAAATGGAAGGTTCTAACAGTATTCATTACTCACATTCAGGACGTTGTGTGTCTTTACATAATTGGGAATAATTTCAATTTTATAAAAATTTCAAAAATAAAATAATATGAAGGATGTCTGCAACATTTCACCAAGATTTTTTTTTTTTCTTTTGGTACTGGGAATCAAACTTGGGACCTTGTGTCTGCAAGGCCGGTGGCAGAACCAGTGAGCTAAATCCCAGGCCCAAGATTTTTTTATTCATTGTTTATTGGTATATTTTAAGTATATCATATGATGACATTTATCATTGGGAATTTGTACCTTTACATGATGTATCTTGGTTCTTATTTTTTTCCCCCATTACCCTGCCCTCTCTTCAACTTTTCCACCCTTCCCTATTTACAAAGACTTTGTTTCCATTTTTCCTTTTCTCATATTTTTTCCTTTCCCTTCTTTCCTTTTTCCTACCCCTCCTACTTCCTCTTCCCATTTAGGCTTTTTCTTCCTATTTCACATTATCTATTATACATTTTGAACCTTATTTACACATTCAGTTTCTCACAGAAAGAATGGTTGCTATCATGAAATCAACCAATAACAAATTCTGGCAGGGTTTTGGGGAAAGAGGAATCCTTCTCCACTGCTGGTGGGAGTGTAGACTGGTGCAACCACTGTGGAAATCAGTATAGAGATACCTCAAAGAACTAGGACTAGAGGTCCCATTTGACCCAGCTATTCCCCTGCTGGGTATCTTCCCAAAAGAATTAAAAGAATCATACCACAGAGATATATGTGCACCCATTTTAATAGCAGCAGAGTTTGCAATACCTAAACCTTGGAAACACCCTAATTGTCCATCAACTAGAGACTGAATTACCAAGATTTTAAAGATTTTTCTCTTTCTTAAATATTGTTAAGATTTGAGTACTTAAAATTTACTTTATCAGTTGCTAATGCTGTCCTCTAAATTTTTTCTCTGAATCATTTGAATGTAACATATAATGGCCCTTTAACCCTAAATCTTTCACTTTGTATTACCTAAGAGCCAAGCTTTTATCTTACACAATCAAAGTAAGTTATTAGCTTCTGAAAATAACATAGTCAGACAATTTTAATTTAATTTACTACTCATATTCCTTTTATCCTGGTTGACCTAATAATATCTTTAGTAGCATTTTTCCCTTTCAAGCTAGGTCCAAATGGGTACAAGAATTGGATTAAGTTCCCATGTCTCTTTAACTGCTTTAACCCAGGGTTCTAGACCACTGCCATAGTTTATCTGCTGTTATATTAGTGTTTTTGAAGAACAAATTCTGCCCTTTTAAACAGAGCTTTCTTATTTGGAATTTGCCCAATTTTGGTCAGTATGATTAGATTGAAATTATTACTTATAGTCAAAATTTTTGAATTATTGACATTATACCCATCACAGCGTACCACATCTGAAGTTCCAGTATTTACATATGTGACAATTTAATTGCCTTGTCAAGTGTCATACTGTCTTTCCACTATATAGTTACAATTTGATTTTTCTCCCTTCTACCTAGTTATGGACCAAGGGGAAACACTGAAGCAAGCAAATATTCTCCTCACTAAATCCCTCCCTTGAAGCGTCTTCTAATCTAATTATGGCCCCCACGGTTGCAATATGATCATTTTTCTACAGTAGTTCTTGTATGTTTGAGTCACCTTAAGGTAGTGATGGCAAACCTTTTAGAGATGAATGCCTCAACTGCAATCCAAAACCCACTTATTTATCAAAAAATGATAACACTACAATTAAACCTGGATACTGATATTTTAGTTTAGAAAAAAACTTATACATTAACATCTTTTGTCTTAAAAGAAAAACAAATAAAAGTGCTACATGTTCCTCACCACTGCCCCAAGGCATTCTATCATAAGTAAGATCCCTCTTTTCTTCCATGTATTTATTATCTACACAGCCTCAAGGGTTTCTATTTTTTAATAGTTTATAAGTGTAATCTTTATATATAATTATACTAGGACACTGTAGCAGATTTGACTATCAGAAAGTCTTTTGAGTGGCTTTAATGATAATCTATTATTTTTAAAGGGCTTACTTATTTTTACTATTATTATTATTTCAGAACTAATATTTCAGGGCCATCTTGTATTTACCATGTCTGAACGCCAGAGTCAGCCATTTTTCTGAGGAAATCAGGTTACTGTATTTTCATTATTACTAGTGTATTTGCATTATGGCCCCTTCAGGGGCTAGATGTGAATACACACACATGTGTACAGACAATGTGTATACACATATATAAGCATGACTATACATGTACATAGCTTAGAAATCATGAGCTTATAGCAATACTTCCAATTATAACCAGCCTAGCAGAGTTTTTCTTGCCATTCTCCATTCCATATTTAGAAGTTTTCTTTACCACTGGAAATCTGGACTCCTCGCCACTTCAACTTTATTTATTTATTTATTTTCAAGCTTATTTGTTTACTCAATCCTGTAATATATCTCAAAAAGTTTAACACTGCTTCTCACACGTAATTCTCAAGAATAACCATAGAATGAGCTGGGAAAGCAATGCCTTGGGATAAGAGGGTGCTGACTGGAAGAGTATATGGTAACACATTATATCCAAGGCATAAAACCGGGGTGGGGTCTTGCTGCTTTCTAGGGTTCTTCAACTCTCATGTACAAGACATGCATGTGCAGGACTTCATGCCCCTCAAGTACTTTTCCTGATCCTTATAGGACAAGGTAGCAATAGAGCTTGCACTTCTGTTGTACCTTGCTATTTATCTGTAAGTAATAAGCACCATTCAGGTAATTCACAGTGTGCATGTATAGTCTGCCATACTGGACTCAGACTAGGGCACAGAGAACCCGCATCACAGAACTCATATCAAACAACTCATAATCTCATTGTAAACTGAGATGCTAGTTGAAAGGAAGTAAGATTCAAATTCATAAAATGTGGGCATTTAGTCCATTTGCCTGCTGTATTAGCCTTGCTGCTACTGAGACACAATACCCAACACACGCAGCTTAAAGGAGACGTTTAATTTGGCTCTCAGTATCAGGAGATTCAGTCCATGGTGAGCTGCCTCCAAGGCAGAAACATCTTGGCAGAATGGCATGATGGTGCAAAGCTGCTTAGTTCACTGCAGCAGAGAAGCAGAGCTGATGAACACCAGAGAGAATCAGAGACCATATATAATACCCAAGATTATGCTTCCTTGACTCACTCAGACGTGCAGAAATGTGCTTTTCTAATTCCTTAGGAATTTTTTAATCCAATCAACTTGAAGGGTTCATAATTAATGGTCACAGGTGTTACAACAAAGTACTATACACTCAGTGACTTACAGTCAACAGGTATTTATTGCTTAGAGTTCTGAGGCTGAAAGTCTTGAGGCCAATGTGGTCAGATTCTGGTGACACCTCATTTGTATTTTCTCAAAACCCTCACATCAGGGGTTGGGCTTCCAACATACAAAGTTTTGGAGGATATAAACATTCAATTCATAACTAGAAATTTCCAAAATATTGAAAAGAACTCATAGACTAGGTGATCTAAAAGAAGAACAAATACCTCTTAATGTTTGAATTAGGAACATTCTCAAGTATACAAAAGTAAGAGAATTCACAAATGTACATCTGAATATGCTGTTAGATAGGGAGATGAGAAATATTTTTCATTAAAATATTACCTCATGCCATTCGAACTGGCTCGAAGTCCATCCTCAAATTTTACAACATATATGAGTTTACTGATATACAACCAATTTTTATATATAAGAATGGCAATTTCATTTGGTTAAAATTAACAACTTTAGGTCAAAGTTAAATCATCCAATCATGAATTCTACTAAAATAGTCTCTGAAATAATTTTTCTAAATATATGTAAGGCTTAAATTGTGTTATAGATTAAATTATTTTAGGACATGTAAATTCTTGTATCTATAACTTTAAAGCAATGTAAAATTCCTATGGGTACTTTATTTGTAATATTTCCTTTATTTTCAACCTTCATAAGAGGCATTTGAAGTAAATTTAAAGGTTACTTTAGAACTAAATGGGTCCATTAAGCTTTTGTTTGTTTGTTTTGGTACCAGGGATTGAACTCTGGTCCTTGTGCTTGCGAGGCAAGCAGTGGAACCACTGAGCTAAATCCCTGGCCCTAAGCTTTGTTTTTTTTAACTCTTCTTCTAAAAAACTGAAAAAACTAATTTAGAGTTTCCTTTAATCCAATGTTAATCAAGTTGGTTTTTATGTCAAGGAATATCCTTATGTTTTAATAGGTAAAATATTATTAATTATTTAATTCCCATTCATAAAAAACCCCTCAATTATTTTCACAAACGAAATGTTCTTTGCATTTTAATTTCCTCAAATCATATATTAATTAATCTAATTTTAAATCACAAAACTGATTAAAACTTATTTCAGTGAGCATGAATTTACTGTAAAATTTGTTTAAATTCCTGACTTACTCAAGAGAAAAATACATTATATGAAAAGATCATATCTATGGTGGATTAACTAATGGTCAACTTGGAATGCCCAGCTGAACTGAGTCAGTGTGTGTCGCCGTAAATGACCCATCTGAGAATTTTTGCCCAAGGCATAAAAAGAGAACTGGAAGGGAAGCTTATTTGCCATTGATTTTCCTGGAGAAGGTTGCCATGCCTGGTTTCCCTGATGAGAATCTGGCTGTTCTTGTAACTGGAGCTTGGGTCCTTGCTGTGGCTGGGGATAGCTGCTGTTCTCCTCAGTGGATCTCTGATCTTTGCCTTGAGCATCTCTTCCTGGCTCCAGTGCAGATCCCTCAGCCTGGTGGTGCAGATCCTTCATCCTGCTGGTGCAGAGTTTCTAAGCTTCCACCACTGGCATTTGAGCCTTCCTGGTGTAGATCCTAGATATAGACTGGCATGAGACATTACCATGGGCTCTAGGCCTCTGGCTGGACTTGTGAAGGACATTGGTTTGGGCTTTAGGGCTTTAGCTGGATCCAGGCCCTTTGCTAGATTCTTCAGGTCTCTAGAATGTGAACAAACCTCTTGAACTCTTCTGCATTTTATTTTTTGGGTGAATATTATAAAATAATCCTATAAATTATGTGTCCTGTATTAAATTTATTCCCTGCAAATGCTGACTACAGCACCATCAGTCTTCATTCCTTCATTACAAACTTCTTATAAAAAATTTAAGATGATTTATCATTTACTATAAATGAATTTAGATGGTAAATGAATTTTTATAACTGAATGATTGGTAAGATTTTTCTCATATTCTAAAAGGGAAAAAAGGTTGTTTTCAAAGAGCAAGGCCTAAAGAAAGTTCTATATTAAAGTAAGACTCTTGTGTGCTAATGTTTCCAAATAGCTTTTTTCAGGTATTACTGAAATACCATAAGCCGAATGTGTCTAAAGTTTGATCTAATAATTATGTATACTTATAATCTTATATAAACAATCACCACAACCAAGTGAAAAAAGATATAATTAACTTAATCTTATTTGCCTTCAAAGAAAACCATAGCTATTTTTTCCCCCAAAATATAAACGTTTCTGTTAAATTTGGAAATTTTATGGTTCCATTCAATTTGAAACTGGGTCATTTTTCAAAATGATGTGTCCAGATTTATTAAGACAACTACCAATAATATTATTATCATTCCAGTAAAAAATAGCAACAATAAAAACCCAGAAGTCTTTTCAAGAGATGCTTCTGCTCACTGAAACAAAAATTAATGTCTTTACAATATTGGCTACTAGAAGATGGCCCTTAGAGTCCATATAATTGTATGGCTATAATTATCAGGGCTGACATTTCTTGGTGCTTGTTTAAAAATAAAAGTATTTTGTTTCTCACAATTCTTACCTACAATGTTCTCCTACCCAAGTTTCTATTTTCCATGTTTTCTCATTACCCTTTTGGGTATTTTTAATATAATATTAAAGTTTAGTTAGTTAAGAACATAAATGGCTCTGGCAGTTGAGTAAATGGATGCCTGGACAATAGAAATTTTCTAATAAGCCAGGAATTCATTGTAATTATGCTTCTTACAATAACATGCCAATTAATTGAGTACTGAAAATGAATTTTTCCTGCTACAGAAAATGAAAGTTCTTCAGGTTCATTGAAATTGACAAAAATAATATGTTTTAAATTTATTTGGCATTAAATGAAAAATGAAATCAATTAAAACAATATGGAAGTCACTCATTCCCTTTGCACATCAAAATAAATTTATATTAATACATATTTATTCTAAATATTCTATTAATAATATAAATTTATGTATTTGATATTAGGAAAAATCATGGAAGCAACAACCTATATGTCCATTACAGATGAATGGATAAACAATATATGGTATATACAATGGAGCATTATTCAATTATAAAGAAGGATAAATTGTGTCAATGTAGCAGAAGAGATGGAATTTGAGACCATAATATTAAGTGAAATAAATCAGACAAAAATGGTTAAATATTTCATAGTTTTCTCTTACACGAGAAACATAAAATATAAATCATTTAAAACACAAAATAGAAGACAGATAATAGGAAACAAGGCTGTATGCTTCTTTGGAGACTGAGAAGGGGATCATTAAAGAGGGAAGAAGGGAGGATGGGGGAAGGGGATTAAATTTATCAAGATGTTACATATGTTTTTTCTGTTTTTGTTTTTGTTTTTGCTTGATGAATAAGTTTATTATCTGTCATCTGAAAAATCTTCATAGAAAATTTGGTTTAACTCTCAGCAGCCGACTCCTGAGCTCTGAGGAAGGTTGCCTTCTTTTGAGCTACCCTATTTTTCTTCTGAGCAAGGGACATTTTGGGATGGTTCCACCTCTTCTTTTCAACTTCTCTTTCCGACTTCTTTTCATAGGCTGGATTCTCTTGTGTAGCAGCATGAGCTTTCTTATACATCTCCTCCATCATGTCTGGAGTTACATTGTTCTTTATGTACTGAGAGAACTGTTTCTTGTAAGCATCTTCATCTTCTTCTATTAGGTAATGCGTATAATCAACAACGCTCTGATCCATGATGTGCTTCCGATGTACTTCTGCATTGAACTCCTTGCTTTCAGAATCATGACCAGGGAATCGTTTGATACTGTGAGGGATAGACAAGCCTCCATCCACAGTACCCTTCAGAGCTCCAAAAACTTTACTGCCAGTTGTAGTTCTGGTAAGGCCTGCCTCCAAATAGCAGGTGAAGGCACCAGGTTGACCATCAATGCTTTCCACATTGTATTCATCTCCAGTCACCTCCGCCTGGCCTTCATAGATCTTATCCATGCCAAACCTATTAAGAAGCCTGCGGGCCAGCAGCAGGCCAGTACAATATGCTGCAGCATAATTTGTTAGGCCAACTTTCACAGCATATTTTGGTAGTTCATGTGCATATGCTGCACAGACTATCATATCCCCTTCAATATGGGCGTAAGTAATCTGACAAATGATATCTCTGTTAGTTACAAGAACTATCATCCTGTATTTAGGTGTGTTGTACTTATTTTTGTCCTGAATCACCAAGCATTTCCATGCATAGTAATCAGTTTTGCCCTCTCGTCTTCTTCTAAACTTCACTTGGTATCTCTTAAAGTAGGCCTTATTCTTGACAACTTTAACAAACCCCATCCTGTGGGATAAAGACCTGCTAATGCAGTTCCTCACAGACCTGCAGGCCTAGCAGCACTACAGGGGAGAAGAAAGAAGATGTTACATATGTTATACACATATGTATATATGTCATACATACACCAATTTCCCAAAATAAATGTAGTTATCATTTATTTGTGAATGTAATTATTATACATTAAATTATATAAACATATACTAATGGAAATTTAAAATATCCCTAGATTTTTAAAAAATCTAGATTATAAGAATAGATATTAATTTTATTAGATAATATTCAATTATTCAAGAATGATAAAATACTTGTAGAGGAAAACAGGAACAAATTTTATTTGACTAGAAATAATTTACCCATGGACCGTCGATAATTTTACCAATTCTGGGGCATAGTAAAAACTCGATGGGGGCAAAAAAATTAACTGAGATATATTAAGTACATGTAACAACTCCCCATGAGGAATGTGGTCACTATAAGCTACAAATATATACCGGTAAAAAAATAAAAATTATAATAAAGAGTAGATCTCATATCAAAAGTTCTTACTACCATGAAATAAAAGATATTTAAGAAAGAAATAATACATTTTATAGTACTTTCATAGAAAACTTATATACATAATGATGCATGTTCAATTCATGGGGTACATTAATAATTTCTAATAATAATTTTCAGTAATAGGATTAAAAGAACAATAGTGATTTTTTGGTAATTTTAAAATGCATAAATTATAAATGAATGTATAAGTAAGTATCTAACCAGGAATATAACAGAATGAATGCAGAAATATTGTATTTCAGTTACATCACGTGTTTTTTGACTAATGACATTTAAATATAATTTCTCTCCCAAATTTACACTTTTCCCCTTGTATGCACTGCTTCCTCTTCTCCTTTCATTTTTAATGCTTGCTTTTTTCTTCTTCTGTTTATTTTGAAAGATGTACTTATACTCAATGAGTTCTGATCATAGCACTATTCATAAAAAACGATAGAATTTCAGTTTTCACTTCTTTCACCCTCTTCTTATCCTAGGATAGTTGCATTTCATAGCAATTTTTTGGGACGCTACTCTCTATTACTTAGTCTCCAGATAGACACAGGAAAAGGCATTGAAACCATTCCGGCACTGGTGTACAGGAAGAAGTTAGTTTGTGATTCATTCAAGATTTCTAGCTTTTGTATAGATAGATTGCAAGACAGAAGCAGCTTAGTGGAAAATTTCATCAGTGATAGACTATGAAATTATATCTATTGAGATCAATTTCCTTGACCTTTGGTGCTTTTTAAGTTATTTTGTTCAATCCTTACACCTCGTACAAAAAATGCATGCATTATTTAATGCCACACATAATGGGTACATGATAAATATAAAAATCCCGAATCTTGTATAAGCTTTGATGACTTTATATTTAGCGTACCACTTTTCTAACCAGGTACTGTGCTCTGTTCACTGTAAATGTATACAGAATGAATCTGCTGTCATTTAGAAGTTAAAAATTGCTGCTTTTTCCTTGAAATTTTGAGTCTCCCACAATAATATATAAAAGACAGCTTCTGAAACTACTTTTGGAACTCTTTTAAGCATAGAATTCAAAACATTTTTCTAATAATCAGTAAAATTAAGGTATATTGTACAGTGACTACATATTAGCAGCCCTTGAAATCACAGAAACAAGAACTTAAAATTTTTTTCACTTAAATTTTCATAGGCAAAGCACTCAAGTATTACATACTTCATCTGATTGTTCTGTGTAAAAGAGAATAATTACCTCATGTGTAATTATAAGGATAACTTTAGCAACAGGTATATCACCATTTATTATCGAGAGTTAACAAAAACAAGCCAATGACTCTCTCTGATGAGCTTTATTCAACAATGTACTCGAGGTTGTACAGTAAGGATCTGTTTGCAAATAACATGTTTAGTTACAAAATTCAAAACAATACATAAAATAATTACTAAAAATATTTTAATAACCTATAAGATGGCAGCAAATAATTAAATAATGATATTAAGCAATTCGATTATAGATATGAAAAAAGAAAATAATTTTGAATTAATTTGACCTGTGTGTAATAACGATTTTCTGAAACTACAGCATATTTTGTAGTGGAATACATTAAAGAGACTTAAACATGCTTGTGAAGTGGACATCTTAACATGGTTAGGATAGGTATCTCCTCATACAGTCTACAATTTAATTCAATTCCAAACAAAATACTGTAGACATTTTGGGAGGCAGAAATTAAAAACTAATTTGAAAACAAACATATAAATGATAAAGTCAAGATCAACTATGACAGTTTTGAAATATCAGAACAAAGAGAAGTCTTACTAAATTTACTAATTTTCATTCTCTAAGGCTATGTGAGACATAGCAGTTTGATGCTAGTATAAATCTTGATAAATAAACAGAACAGAAGAATTACTCAGAAAGAAAAATTTGGATTTATATGGTCCTTTTATTATTGACAAAGATGTCAATGGAATCTAGATATAAAGGGAATTTTTTTTCAACAAATAATATTGAAATAACTTGACATCTATATAAAGGAAAAAAACTCAGGGTATGAAAAAATTAACTCAAGATAGATAACTTATGTAAATATAAAATATAAAACAGTAAAGATTTTAGAGAAAATGTAAATATGTGGAAAGAAAAAAATGGAAAAAAAGTTTTGTGAATAGGAGGGGTGGAAGGGTTGAAGGGAGGGCAGGGAAATGGGGGAAAATAAGAACCAAGATATATTAAGTAAAGGTACAAATATCCAATGGTGAATGTCATTATATTGTAAACCAAAAATGTACCAATAAAATTAATAAAAAATGAAAATAAAAGATTTTAGAGAAAATGTAAATGTAAAAGAATATTTTTATGACTTTTATATAGGTAAAGTTTTATAAACATTTCACAGAAATAATAAATTACATATATGTTAGAATAGTATATTGATTATTTTTTCCAGTTGCTAGACATAATACCATGCATCTACAACTTAAAGGAGGTAAAGATTAATTTAGCTTCAGGGAATTCAGTCCATGGTTGGCTGGCTGTAAGGCAGAAACATCATGGTGGTGGGCCATGGTGAAGTTCAGTTCTTAGTTCATGGCAGCCAGGAAACAGAGCAGACCAAAAGTACCAGAAATGAAGGGTCAAGGGACTATATATAGTACCCAAGGTCACATGCCCATCACCCACCCAGACACACCCAGGAGCATGCTTTATTAATCTGTGAGGTATTTCTTAACCCATTGAAGTTGACATATGACAATTTTGATTACAAATATATAATATTAGAAAATCAAGATGAAAAATCTTATTAAAGTAATATTTTAAAAATTAGTAAGGCACACATACTGAGAAAGAAAAATATATCTTCTCAGGGGAAACCCACACATATATGTGTGTGTGTGTGTGTGTGTGTGAGTGCATGCATACACAGACAGTCATGTGCTGAGTAAAGATGGTTCAGTGAATGATGAAGTACATGTATAACAGTGGTGCCATAAGATTGTATCACCTAGTGACAGAGCTATATTAGGTTGTGAAGGTACATTCTATGGTTTTTGTACAATGATGAAATAGCCTAACATGTATTTCACATACAAAGAATTCAACAACTCAATAATAAAAAACAAAGTATTTAATTTTTTAAAATATTCATTTATTAGATGTTTCTGAAAATAATATACAATAATCATTTAACCCTAATGGCTAAAATAAAATCGTTAACACCAGAATGTGGTTTGTTGCATTTGGTTGAAGATATTTTCTGAAAAGGAGTTTTAATTGTGATGAAACATAGTTATACTTTTTTGTTTTCATGGCTTCTGTAGCATCATTTTGAATATACCATTAATTTTAATCTGCTAATATTCTTTATGGATGTTTGTGTTATTGTTCTCTAAGACTGCTGATTGTTCTTTTTTTAATACTGGTATTATGAAATGCTAGTTGGTCTACTTGGGATAAATGTATATTCTGCCATCATGCTGTAGGCTATTTTATAAATGTCAGTTATATCAGATTGCTAGAAATATTGTTTAAATCTTCTCCATGCTTACTGACTTTCACTCTCCTCATTACCAATTATTGAGAAATTAGTAAGGAAATCTTAAAATGAAACATCTGATTTATCTACTATTTTCCAGAAGAAACAGTAGCAAGTATATTTTCCATTTTTATAATTTGATACTACACATTTAAATGGTTATGTTTTCTAGTTGCATTGATCATCTTATTGTTTGATGTAGCTTCTTTATCTGTAGTAATACTACTTTTTTGCAGTTTATCTTATCTGATATGAATATAGCTAGTACAATTATTGGATTAATATGTGCATGGCTCTGAGATCCTATTAACATTTATCACATTGAAAGAAGGAAACAGGATGATGGGAGAGCTGAACTGTGAGCCCTCTGTGCATCCATGGGCTTGGGTTTCATGTTTGGAAGGCTTAGGGATTATTTCCCTGAAAAGAGTCACGTGATAGTGTTCTAGGCAGAGGGAGTTTAGCAGACTGGACAGGCAGTCAGGAAAAAGCCAAGCCCAGAGAGAGTCAGGATGACCTAGTGATGGACAAGATAAGACAAAGCCTAGGAATGAGGACTAACAAAAATCCAGGCTGGAGTATAGGGACACCATGGCCAAGGCCAGGGCTGCAATGGCCAGATGAACAAGGGTTCCATGTTAAACTAGTGGGATCTTCCTCTCCAGGAAAGTGACAAAAACAAGAATGTGATAGTCAGTACCACCCAGCCTCTACTCATATCCCTCCGAAGAGTGTCTCGTTTTTCTTGTGCTAATAATTTTAGAAAAGTTATAATTAACGATGCTTGCAAAAGTACACTTGCTACATACACCAAATTCTTATAAGCCCTCTTCTAAGCCAAACTTTCCTCCTTGTTGAGGTCCCCATAGGCTGACCTCAATTTGGCCCAGAGTGGTTTGAGATGTAGTCATTTCTGCATATAAAACCCTTCAGATTAAGAGATCCCATGGCAACCTGCTTGGGTCCCCTCCCAGTAGGTGGAGCTTTCTGGTTTTGCTCTCCAATAAATGCTTTTGCTCATTTCTCTCTTGACTCTCTACCTTGTAAATCTTTTCAGGTTGAGGGAAGAACCCATCAGCTGGACAGTAGCAACATTATGTTTAAATGCTGTTTTTTCAGAGCTTATCATTGGCCTTGCTTTAGATTCAGTTTGACCATTTGTGAACAAAATTTACAAATTATATTTATCTTTACTAAAATATTTACCAGCTTGTATTTAGGGATTGTGGTGCATGTCTGTAATTCTTGTTCTCTGGGAAACCGAGGCAAGAAGACTGCAAATTTTAGCCCAGCCTGGGCAATTTAGGTACTTAATGAAACTCTGTCTCAAAATAAAACATTTTTTAAAGGCTGGGGATGTAGCTCAGTTCAAATTCTTTAGGCTTATCCTACAGTACCATAAAAAATTAATTTTTATATTGTTTCTTCAAGTTCTTGATCTTTATTTTTCACTTGAAGAAATTTTATTAGCATTTCATCTTGTGTACATTCATTAGAAACCAATTCTCATCTTCTATGTGTCTAGGAAAAAGTTTATATTTTCGTTAATTTCTAAAGTATAATTATTAGTTAGAAAATTCTAGATTAACAGTTTTAGTTGTAATTTTTCTGTCAGTGCTTTAAAGATACTAATACATAGAATTTAATGTTTTCTTATATTTGCTTGCAAGAATCTTTAGGTTTTCTCCTCTGTATGAATGATGTTTTATGATTTTTAAATTATTATATTTGCAGTGGTTTAATTAATTTGTGTGGACTCAAGTGCAGTTTGCTTTATTTTTATTTGCTTGAGCTTCATTAATATTTTTCCAT
Source organism: Heterocephalus glaber (assembly GCF_000247695.1). Next base: position 19,890,832 of record NW_004624769.1, read on the forward strand.
CTTTAGATTTATATTATTGTCAGACCTGAAAAATATTTTCACAGTATTTCTTAAAATACTTTTTTTCTGCTCCATCCCCATTCATTCTTCTTCTTTGAAGTCTTCAGTTATATGCACTGTGGGATCTCTGGATATTTCCTAACAGTTCACTGAGATGTTGTACAACTTTATCTTTTCTTCTCTCCATGACTCAGTTTGCATAGTTTTTATTCCTTTCTCCTTTGTATGGCTGAACTGTTCTTTTTGCAGCGCCTAACTTGCTTTTAGATACATTCAGTGATTTTTTTTAATTTCATGTATTATGTTCATGTATTATATTTTTCAATTTCTATAGTTCATTTATTTTCTTTTTTGTCTTCCTTTTCTCTGTATTCACATCTTTTACATCAAGACTTTGAAGAAATATAAGTTGTATGAAAATATATTGAAACTAAAGATCTGAGTATTTGTAATGGGGAGCTTAAGACATTCTTTAGAATAATGAAGATGTTCTGATGTTTTTGGATTTCAAGAGAAGGAGGACTGTATAAAGAGAAGAAGTTTGGGAATTTCTATAAAAAGAATTTAACATTGTACTTATCTAGTAATTTAAAAGGCAGTAATATAGTTCTTGTATTATTCTTGGCTTTGGTCAAAACCTTACTATTATATGTTCATATATTTGAAAATGTATTAATATAAGAAAACTCCAGAGATATATTAAATTAATAAAGATGAAAACAATAATACATGACTAGAAGGAACTGATCTAAAAGGAAAACCAACCAATAGTTCTCAATTTTTGAATGGAACATTTAGAAGAGATGATTAAATTTTGGCATGAGAGATGCATGTTCCTTAGTATGCAGATTCTCTGAATAAAATTAATAAGGATAAGAGATTTGCTAATTGTAATTTAAGAATTCCTAACATTGAGATTTAGGTGGGGTTTTTTTGTTTTTTTTTTATACCAGGGATCAAACTCAGGACCTCACACTTGTGAGGCAGGCAATGGAACCACTGAGCTAAATCTCCAGCCCTAGGAAAAAATATTTTTTTTTTGGTACCAGGGATCAAACTCAGGACCTTGTGCTTGTGAGGCAGGCGGCAGAACCACTGAGCTAAATCCCCAGGAGAAAAATATTATTTGAGTATCATAAACATATCTTAGGTGTAGGCTTTTCCATGTAGTAAGTGGAAAAGTCTGAAGATCGATGTATATCTTGATTTCTGAAGGAATTTTCAAGTTCAAGATAATGCATTTTTATTGTTTAACTCACTATATATATTACATTTTCATAAACATATACAATAGATCCACTTATTTTAAATGAATTCATTTTATAGATTGGAACTGTGAGTAAATTTGATGGCTGTTATTAACAACAATTTCTAAAACTGTTCAGTGGAATGTTATCCTCCGACTAATATAAAATTATATAAATAACTTTTCTGCATAGAGTAGAGAAATTCAAGCTATCAGAAGAGCTTCCCTTAAATATAGTCCAATTACTTAAAATAACAATTATAGTTCAAGCAATAATGCGTTATAATACTCAAATTTTGCCAAATTCAAGGGCAATATTCTATGAGGCTTCTCTTAACTCATCACTAGAGTACATGATTTAGACTCAGATTTATACTTTATTGAATATTCCAATAAATTAAACCCAGATTTAATATCAGTCCCTTATCATTTCTTTACTCAGCAACTTAATCTGAAGATAGCTATCAACTGATGGGAAAGGAAACTTCTATATGAGTTAGTTATCTAAGTCAAATATTCAATATGTGACAACTTGGAATAAACCAAAGATGATTTCAGACACAAGATGAAAGAGCATGGCCCAAATAATAAACAGTTTCAACCTCCAAGCCTTATTCACTAAGAAACAGTGTTAAGAATCAGAGTTAAAAAGTGATAAATAGTACCTGAGACCCAAAAAAATAACACCACCTATTATTCTAAGGGTATGGTTCCTGCCTAGAATTGCCTAGGTTTATATTCTGACTGCCAAGTAACCTTGTTTGTCTTCTGCTCTCCCTTTTTCACACTCAAGATTAGCTATGACTCATTTCTTTTCTCTGAGTGGGTTTATGGCACCTAGCAAACATACTACGTAGCCAAGAGGGAAATACCACAGGAGATTACATACTACTTGAATAATATAATCCCTAAAAATTGTAATTTAACACTTAAATACCACAAAGAGAAAGAAGAAACTATTTGTTGAAAATATACTAGAATACAAAATAGTGTCAAAAATTAAAGCACATTTATGCATACAAAATCCATGTATCTCCTCCTGTTCCTATGATGTCAACATTGTAAAATTTCAGTGTATTAATTACAATCAACTATTAAACCATGAATCTCATCTTGTGGAGAAAGCAACCACTATATCATGTTGTACCCCTTGCCCTCCCAAAACCAATTCCTTAGGTTTTTGTAATTTTCTTTTCAGATCATGGTGCTGTCCTGATAAACTCCAACCATCAATAAGGATGTTTTCACTTAGAGACATATCTTGAAATACAGTGCTCCAGACAGATTTTCACAAATTGTTATTTCCCCTTATCTGTGTTCCAATAAATGTTATTTTGCTATTTTCAAAAGTAGCTCCTTGCCCCAATCTTTTTAAACATCAAATGTTTTAAAACCAAATTTTAAAATATTGTAAGAAAATGAAGGCCAATACTTATTATTTCAAATAGGCAAGAAATTATTCTTTTTTCAAATAACATCATCAAAGCCAGATTTTACTTTAATAAGGTCTGTGCTACAGCACAGTGGGGGTTCAGTCTACAGGAGGGAGCCCTCCAAAAAGGCAGAAGTGGGAGAGAGGCAGCATGCTGACTGTCTGTCGAGGCATTCTTAAGCAACATATAAAATATAACACCTATAAAAGCACAGTATTAAAAAAATCAGTGACATACAAATGGATTGCTTTTTTATGGGCAGAATATAGCATAAATAATAACAGAAAGTAATTGTTCATCCATGAGAAACTATTTTCTATACATAAAATACTGTTCTAGAATTGGTACAAAGATTATTGCATCTTTTTGACACACTGCTGTTACTTAAACATAGTATCATTTGCCTCTAATTTAGAGCCAATCTGGTCCTATCTAAACATATGGGGTTGAGTATTCTTTTGATTCCTCCAAATTACAGTGGTCCATTAAGCACATAGTGATTAAAGAATGTGTCATTGTATTGCAATTCATGAGTGACAAGCTCTAATATGAAGGTCAGCCAAAATTCTATGAATATAACCAGGAGTTATTCTTAAAAGATAATACAAAAAACTTATGAATGCTTTGTTAGATTTTGTAATCTTTTATTAATTTATCTTGAATCAACTGAGTAACAACTACATAACTACATATAGAAGATTTTTCATGACTAAAAGACAAATTGAAGTCACTTTAAATGCACCAAGAATATTATTATTTATACTTTAGGTACATTTCTCAGATACTTTTAAATCATTAATCCTTCAAATGTTTCCAAGTGAGAATATGAACATGTGTACTCATTTTCATAGGAAAATTTCTCATCCCTGTTTAGTTTCTCCATACATAAAATACAGGAACAAGTGTAATTATCTATGCCATTGGAAAGTTACAAAAATAAACAAGGTATGTCTAAATTCAGAAAGAAAGAAATGGAACATGATTTTTTTATGTACACCCTGCTTTGGGAGAATGTATGCAGTTTTGTGAAGTTCATGAACACTGCACTGTATGCACTCTGGGAATTTGGACTCACCAAAGTTTAAACAAAGAACAATAAACAAATCTTGGGAAATATGAAATTATATTAAAATTGACTCCATGTACATCAAGTGTGTTTTAAAAATATTTTCAAGGTATTTTACACTGATCATATTTGATACTGCCGACAATATACACTGTGATTACTTCCTTGATAGAACCATGAAATACTCTTTCTCGCTGGTTGAAGTTCAAGATCATTTTACATTTTTTGTTTTTGCTCTCCAACATAATTTTTATGGTTTGAGATTTTAGCATAAATAATGTATTTCTATGTAATGTACGTATTTATACCTTTGTACTTGAGATGAGTTGGCAAAAATGAAGAAAGGATGAGAGGGGAGGATTTGTGAATTTTCAAGTCATTCTTTTTCTTTTGTAAAGATTTTTCTTAGGAAGACATTAATTTTAAGTAGATATCATCATATGACATTTTCATTTCATAATGTATATGTAAGTGCTATATATATGTCACAATTGGCATGTATACTGCAGTTTTATTATAGAAAATTTCAAACATGTACAAAAGCAAACAGAACAGTATAACAAACTGACAAGCACTCACCACTCCACTGTAACAGTTACAACTCATGACAAATATGATTTGTTTGACTCTCCTACTCATTTCCCCTACTTGAAGATGTTATAGCATTTAATCAGTAGAAATTTTATTGCATATTTCTAAAAAGCTAAGAATTTAAACACAATAAACAGTATCATTATCACACAAAACATTAAATGGTTCTTTAATTAAGTAATGTTTTCAAACTTTTAAAAATGTTTAATATTTAATCTAATATGCATTCCCTTCACACACACACACACACACACACACACACACACACACACCCCTTAATGTTCAGTTCATCTCTTTGAATCAGAATCAAACTAAAGTCTTCACATTATTATCAGTCTTAAGTCTCATAAATTTATAGGTTTCTCTTTCTCTGTCTCCTTTACCCACATTACTCTGTTATTTATTTATCAAAGACAATGAGTCAGATGGGGAAGGGTATCAGGGGAAGGTGGGAGGAGAAGGTGGGGTAAAGGGCTTGAAAATGATCAAGATATGATATATACATATATCGGTTTCCCTAAGTGATGTAACTATTATGTATTGCAAAAACGCACCAATAAAAAGTATAAAAATAACGTGGAGTCTTTTGTTCTGTAATTTTAGTCTGAACTTTTCCTAATTATGTCCACCTTGTGTTTTTACCATATTCTATCCTTTGTATTTTGTATAAATTGAGACTTAGATGTGGAACCTATTGCATACATTTGATTTTAGAGAAAATTTTGAGAAATAAACTTTTGACTGATTCATTAATTTTCCCTCTTAGTGGATATTTCTGTTTAGGGTATCTTTATCTATATATTTTCTATATTCTTATACCTAAATAAAAAAAGAAAAGAAAAATGTAAAATGACATCATAAACTTGAGGAGTCCTGAGCATAATTGGAATATTAGAAGAAAATATCTCAGAAAAAACTTTATACACATTTCCATGTAGATTATTTCAATATTTGATGTTCATTTTACCTATAATATTGATTAAAATAAGATTATGATATAGCTCAAAAAAACATTAAAAGAAATGATGGATCATGCAAAAAATGATGAATTTGAAGAATAGGGCTTGATCTCAGAAAAGACCTTCTAGTTAATTTCTCCCTCCTACCTTTAACAAAGCATATTTGTGTTGTAAGGTTTGGAAAGAATTATAAGCCATGGCTTATGCATGGTGTGTAATTTACAAATAAAGAGAAGTTTCGTGCTCCTAAAGTTTCCTTTTATTCTTTGGAAACACTCTTATCCTTTCCTTGAGCAAATCCATCCCATCCTTGCATCAGACCTGACAGCCAGACACCTTATTCTCATTCTTGATTCCTCCACTATAATGTCCCTTTGTGTAATAACCCATGCTTCAGATATATCACCTACTACAATACTTTTTTTATCATACAAAAATCTATGCTATGATTCCCTATTTATTCTCACACTCCTGTAAGATCACTCCTTATCAACACTCTTGTGAAGTCAAGTACTTAACACAAAGGAATCAATCAAGAGCAGAATTCAGACTCTGGAAAGACAAGAAGAAATCTTTTTCCTTTTTTAAAAATCAGTTTATCTAGCTGTGTCTGAAGGCTAGATAAATGGTCAGCATTGTTTAAGCACTCCAGAATTGCATTACACTCATAGATTTGATATTCAGAATTAAAGTCGTATTTTTACCCAGTTACTTGATCTGCAGAAGTTGAAAGGAAACTTCAAAGTGATTCCACTGAGATTTCTGGCCATTATACAGATATTACAGGAAGCTAATTAAAGGCTTATAAGTACTTTCAAAGTTTCAGATATGATATATATTCTACGCCCATTTTAGTAAGTCAATTTTAGATGCTAAACAAAATCACAAATGTTTTGGACACAGAAATGTTTCAAACTGATGCTTATGTGTTTATCCAAGTTACAATTTCCTTTGGATTGAATACCTGTCTTTTCCAATGTCTGTGATAAAGACCAGAGAATTGAGAGAAAGACATTTATGTGATGAATCTTTCAAAATTAATTTTAGCTAAGCCACACCAAACATAAACTATAATGGTGTTCCTGGAAGGCAAATTTAGAACCATCACACAACATAACAGAATTTTTAGGTGGTAAGACATTTACATAGAGTCAGGGTACCAAAACTACAGAAAGAAAAGTTGAAAAGTATCTTATGGTTTTAAAAGTGATTTGTTCATTTATCATGCAAAATTTTTAAAACATGCAATTGTTCTGGAGTGTATGCATGCTAACATTTTGCCTAAAATATTGAAAAGCTAGAAGAAACAGACTAAAGACTGCTGGTTCTATATACAAATGGAGATCACAATGGCTGCACTGACTGCTAAATTTAGATTTAGGTAAATACAGTAGATAATATTGAGATTAGAACTTGATGGAGACACTACAAATATTAAGGGGAAAATGCCATGAACTAAAGTTTTGAACTAAAAACATTTTGGAGAATACCAAGCACAGAATTTCATGGATGTTAATGATAAAATGACTTTCCAGGCAAAACCTACCAGACAGGAAAATCTACTTGTGACTATGCCTAACTGAAAGTGCGAAAGAGCTGTTTGCTTCTAGCAGAAAAGTTCCATCTATACTGCCACAAACAAATATATATTGTGGAGAAAGTGGGGATTGGGGGAGGAATAGCACAAAGGAGTTAAATACTTGGAAAAATAAATACACTTTCTCCCATTTTTTCCTTCTTTACCTTCCTTCCTTCCCTATTTCTGTCTTTCCTTTCTTCCCCATTTTTTCCTTCTTTCAGTACTGGAGGTTGAACTCAGACCTCACTGAGCTAGCTACATCACCATCCCTTTTAGAGACAAGGTCTAAGTCACTAGGTTGGATAGGCTGGGCTGGGACTTGTGATCCTCCTTGCTCAGCTTGGTAGAGTGCTGGAGTACAGGCATGCATAACCATTTCCTGCTAGGATAATAATTCTTAAAATCTATGCTCAGATGGGAATCCAGTTTTAGTACTACTGTCATGATTATACCTTTTATTTAAAGGAAATAACTCAAAGTAAAGAGGTACTTCTCATTTTGTGACTTATCATTCAACATTGTGCTAAGAGAACTCTGGGTGTCAAGAAATATTGTAAAAACTAAAAAGGACTATGTTCTTAAAGCCCAATGAAACCTTCTGAATCAAGAAAAGGGCAAAAAGGAGAAACTGATTATTTCATATGCCATCATTAAAGTATTTTTTATGATCTCTACTTCCTATCTATTCAAGGAACTGATTTCCTTCAGAATGTGGCATTGAGACACAACTGAATAAAATACAGAATTAGGCTACTGATTAGTACTATAACTGTTTAAAAAATAATATAAGCCAATACTCATTTAAAATCCATGAGATTATCTCTCTCTGGACCTGTCAGTAATAGAGAAATAGATAGTATTTATTCTATTATACTTGACATCATTGCCAGGAATAGTTTTAAAGATATTTACACTAGGTCTTCTATACAAGTTAAAAATAGTAACTGATAATATGATAAACAAAAGCGAATTTTTGGAGAAATTCTAAGTAAATGTCAACATTTAAAATATTTCACTTTTTTGTCTTTTTCCATAACACTAATTCTTGTATTTTAATATATTCATTGAATTAAGAAATACTCAAACATGAAGTTAAAATTGGAAATAGCCTTTTAATTTTTTGTATTCATAGTTCATGACAAATTTTCATACATGTAGATAATCTAGAAAAAGTACTTTAGCCAGTAAATTAACTGAGGCAACCTTTCTACTCCACATATTATAGAAGGAGCCTATGGGGAATTTCAGAATAGAAAACACAATTTATTCATCCTTGCTGTTTTTTTAGGGAACTGGCATCTTTGAAAATTTAAGACCCAATGAATCTCTCACATTTCCCCTAAAGAAATGAGATTGAATTTTATGTAAATGTGCATCCAGTGCCTTTTAAGCTTATCTTATGTATTATAAAAACATAAATTGGAGTCAAAAGCAGATAGTACTTTGAAAATTTACTCATATTCAAAATAAACTCAATATTCTAATAATTGCAGCAAAATACTATTAAAAATGACAAGATCTTATTACTGAAAACATTAGCATGTAGATTAAGAAACAATACAAAGACATGTTAGAGACCAAGGTGGCTCACCTAAAATACAGTTCTATTGAAAAACTGTAATTACCATTGAATTCAATTTCTGACCTCACAAATGAAGACAAATAGTGGATTTGCTGTACAGAGTTAACACATTTTTAAAGAAAGTCTTATTCCTTTAAAACTGTTCTATGCAAAACAATGGAACTTTAGAGTGCACCTTAAATTGTCTATAATAATTTATCTATTCATTAGGATCAGAACAAAATTCTCTGAAAGATTTTCATGAAATACAGACCATTAATGTGAATATTACATTCATGATGTAAATATTAAATTCATGAAAGAAAATCTGGAATAAGCAATTAAAAATTTGAAATTAATATTTGCTACAGTATTACTTGTTGTTAGCTTTTAATCCATAACATTTTTATAGAGATAATTTATTTTTTTGATACAATCTGATTTTTTTTATTAACTTTATTGGTACACTTTAGGTATAAAATACAGTTACATTCATCATTGGGATCTTGTACCTCTACATGAGTATCTTGCTTCTTTTTTTTTTCCCCTTCCCTTGCCCTCCCTTCACCCCCTCCATGCTTCCCTATTTGCAAAGACCTTGTTTCCATTTTTTTTTCCTCTTCTCATATTTTTTCCTTTCCCTTTTTTCCCTTCCCTACCCCTCCCAATTCCCCTGCTTTTTTAGACCTTTTCTTCCTGTTACACAATATCAGTTATACATTTTTTAAATTACAATATTATGATCTAGGAGACATTACCACAGATTTTACAGAATTTAAAAGGATATAGAAAGCATATTAAAAAAGT
>NW_004624769.1:19901274-19936008 GCF_000247695.1 Heterocephalus glaber
CCTAAATAAGAAAGCCTAAAAGTATAAAACTTTAAGAAGAAATTATAAGGGAAAATATTCATGAATTCAGGGTAGGCAAGAACTACCTAGGATACAAAAAACATGATGTACAAAAGAAAAAAATTGATAAATGACATCCCAGGAGCCTGGGATAGAGGCGGGGAGCTTCCTTCTGGGTGCTGGGACCAACTGAGCTTCTCTGCCCTAGGAGCCCGGGATGGCAGCTGGGGAGCTTTCTTCTGGGTGCTGGGACCAGCTCAGCTTCTCTGATCTAGGAGACTGGGATGGAGGCCGGGAGCTTCCTTCCGGGTTCTGGGACTGGCTCAGCTTCTCTGCCCTAGGAGCTTGGGATGGTGGTGGGGGAGCTTCCTTCTGGGTGCTGGGACTGGCTGAGCTTCTCTGTCCTAGGAGCCTGGGATAGAGGCGGGGATCTTCCTTCTGGGTGCTGGGACCAACTGAGCTTCTCTGCCCTAGGAGCCTGGGATGGCAGCAGGGAGTTTCCTTCTGGGTGCTGGGATCGGCTCACCTTATCTGCCCTAGGAGCCTGGGATGGAGCCTAGGAGCTTCCTTCCACGTGCTGGGATGGGCTCACCTTATCTGCCTTAGGAGCCTGGGATGGAGGCCAGGAGCTTCCTTCCAGGTGCTGGGACTGGCTCAGCTTCTCTGCCCTAGGAGCCTGGGATCACAATCTGATTTTTACTATTCTCTTACTCTAAAAATTTTTTCTTAAAGATTATGTTTTAATTGTCAAAGATGACCTTTTCCCTTATTATTTTCATGTACTTGCAGCATCTAAAACACCTATTTTCCACTTTCATAACACTGTTTTTCTTTCTTTCTTTCTTTCTACCTTTCTTTCTCTTTCTCTCTCTTTCTTTCTTTCTTTCTTTCCTTCTTCCTTTCCCCCTTCTCTCTCTTCCTCTTCTCACCTTTCCTTCCTCCCATTCTCTGTCTCTCTCCATCTCTTTCTTTTCCTCTTCTTCCATCCCTCTCTCTTATCTCCTTTCTCTCTTTTCTGTCTCACTCCTTTCCTCCTTCTCTTCTTTGCTTTCTCTCTTCCTTCCTACCAACTTGCCCCCCTCTATCCTTTCCTAATTTCCTTCACTTTTGTTATGTTTTAGGATTTGTCCTTGTTTTCTGTTTTTCTACTTTTAATTAATATTAATACATGTTTCAGTACCTAATAAGCAAATTCCTTCTGGATAGTTGATACATGTACAAATCAGAACTCAATTCTTTCTTCAGCTCCTTCCTTACCCTTCCTTCCCACTCTTTATATTACATGGTCCCCCTCCCATTTGCAAAGGATCTATCTTCCTATTTCTAATGATATAATTTTCTTTTGCTCTTATTTATATTTTGGATTTCTCTTCTAAAAGAAACCATGAAATATTTAACCTTGACCATCTGATTTATTGCACTTAATATTATGGTCCCAAGGTTCACCATTTCCCAGAAAATGACTTGTTTATCTTTTTATAGTAGAGTAGTACTCTATTGTGTAAAAATGTCATATTATATTTATCTATTTGAAGGCTATATAGACCACTTCTAAGATTTAGATATCATGAATTCTGCAGCCAAAACTATGTATGTATCATTGTAATGTGGTATATTTAACTCTCTCAGGAAAATAGAAGACAGGGAATGGCTGGATTGAATGAAATTTCTAGTTTTAGTTTTTTGAGGTATATCTTTACTAATATATATATATTTTTTGTACCACGAATTGAATTCAGGTCCTTATGCTTGTGAAGCAGGAGAGGCAGGCACGGTGCCACTGAGCTAAATCCCCAGCCCTTGTCCTTATTAATTTTCATAATGATTGTACTAGTTTACATTCCAATGAACATTTGTTATTACTTGATTTCATGATCATGGCTAGTCTTTCTCAGGTAGGATGGAATCTCAGTATTTTGTTTTATTTTGGAGAAGTCCAATTTTTGAATTCTTCATATATTTTAAATATTCCTCTGTCTGAGAAATAGCTGGCAAGACTTTTTTACTTTCTATGGGTTGTTTCTTCACTCTATTGGTTGTTTTCTTTGCTGGGCAGAAATGTGAATTTATATAAACCCATTTGTTGATTCTTGGTATATTTTTGTGTGTGCAATTGGGGTTCTGCTCAGAAAGTCCTTATTTAAGGCTACATCTTCATATGTTTTCCATATTTTATTTTCCAGAATATTTTTTTCTGTTTTTAAATTTAGATTTTTGATCCATTTTGATTTTACCTTAGTACAGAGAGAGGTATGAGTCTCGATTCAATCTTCAGCCTGTGGATGACCAGTTTTCCCAGAGCTGTGCATACCACATGATAAAGAGGTTATCTTTCCTCAGGGATGTTTTTGATCCCTTTGTCAAAGATCAGGTACCTGAATGTTCCCACAGCTCTTTCTGCATCCCCTGTTCTGTTTCAGTGATTCACTTTTCAAAATTCAATGTGGGGCCAGGGATTTAGCTCAGTGGTTCCACCGCCTGCCTCACAAGCACAAGTTACCGAGTTTGATCCCCGGTACTAAAATAAATAAATAATTAAACATTAAAAAAAATCAATATCATGCTGTTTTTATCAATGCAGGTTTGTTGTACAACTTTAATTCCAGAATTGTGATGCCTCTTGCTTTGCTCCTGTTGCCCAGGATTGCTTTTGCTATTCTGAGACTCTTCTGGTAAATTCTTCCTAGAACCTAGCACTATTCTAATTCCAAAAACAGGAAGGGACCCAGGAAAAAAAGAGAACTACACACCAATCTGTTTAAGGAACATAGATCCAAACATCCTCAACAAAATAGTGCCAAAAGAATACAACAAATCTGGGTGTGAGGGTGATCTGGTTGCGACATTTGTCACCCCACTGATTGCCAGGGTTGATTCCGCTGATCTGGCTGGCTATGCAGGTGTCCCCTTCCTCCCTCATCACTCCATGTGTGTCCCTCCTGAAGCTGTGTGCTATGTAGAAGAGGATGACTGTCCTGGTTAGAGGAAGACCGTTTCCTCAGTCAAGTGTATACCAGTAGCTGTGCTTCTCTGATAGAACCTCCAAACAAGCTCTCAAAAATACAACAAATCATCAAAAAGACAATACATCATGACTAAGTGGACTCCATCCCAAGGGCTACAAGGATGCACATATGAATCAATAAATGTAATACATTGCATAAACAGAAGCAAGAACACAAATCACATGATCATCTTCATAGATGCAGAAAAAGTCTTTGACAATATCCAACATCTATTCATGTATTAAAAACCCTGAATAAAATAGGTAAAAGAGAAACATTTCAATCTGACAAAAGCTATTTATAACCAAAAGTGACTGATGTCATACTAATGAGGAAAAACTGAAAGCTTTATTTCTAAAATGAGAATAAGACAAAGATGTTCACTATCATCAATATAATTCAATATAGTATTCAAAACATTAGGCAGAGAAAACAGGCAATAGAAAGAAATAAAATGAATATGCATAGAAAAGGAAGAAGTCAAATTATCATTATTTGCAGATGACATGATCCTATACGTATAAGACCCTAAAATTTTCTAACACATGGCTCCTAGAATTAATAACAAAATTTAGTAGCATAACAGGTTATGAAATCAATACACAATAATCAAAAGTGTTCCTGTACACTAATAATGAATTTAGGAAAACAATACCATTCATGGGAAAAATTAAATACTTAAGAATTACCCTACCTGAGGAAGTGAAAGACCTCTACAAGGAAAACTCTAGAACCTTGAAAAAGAAGATTGTGGATAGACAGAATCAATATTTTCAACAATTTTTTAAATTTGGTCCTTGTGTAAGACTTCGGGGATTTTGACTATTATGTGTCATGGAGAGGCTATTTTCTGTTTATGGCTATTTTGGATTCTATACAGTTCAGCTCTCTGTATGTTAGATTCTTTCTGCATATTAGGAAAGTTGTCTGCCATTATTTCTGTAAACAGATTTTTTTATGCCATGCGTGCTGTCTTCTAATTTTTCACTAATTTCAGTTAATGTAAGTCTCCTTTGCATCATCTAAAAGGTCTTCAGTCACAGTTTTGTGTTTTCCTGTTGTTTTAAAGTATTTCTGAATAACCGGTCTCTGTCAGCAATCCTATCTTCTAGTTCTGATACTTTGTTCTCCCCTTGGTCACTTCTGCTGCCCATGCTTTCAATAGAATTTTTAATTTCCTAGATTTGTTTGGAAACTTTTCATAGACTAATTCTTTGCTAAACTGGTCATTCATGTTTTGTAGCAGTTTTTAGCTCAGCTATCCTGTCGTTAGTGTCTTCTGTAAACTCACTCTTTTAATTATTAAGCTCATTATCTGTTTAGTTGTATCATTTTGTGCTTTCCAAGCACCTAATTGATTTTTTTTAATCTCTTCTTCTTCACTTCATACAATTCAGCTGTTTGGTTTTTGATTTTCTTCCTATCAGTACTCCATACATCAGCTATGGTGAAGGGAATCACTTTGTTGCCTATTCTCTTATGTATTTATGTATTTATTGATTTGTTTATAAAGGTGCATGGTTTGATTATAAAGACTTTGTTATTGGTATGGAAGAGAGCTCTTTAATTTAGCGTCTGCTTTTCAGTAATGCACTCTGGCTGTGGATAATTATAGGCCTTTGCTTCTGGGTCAAGATCCAACCATCCCTACTTATTTAGCAGAGGAGGCTGCAGTGTAATTAACTCAGCACCCAGTTCTGACCCCTATTATTGTTAAAGGCAATAACATATCATGGCATAGAGAGAAAACCAGTTAATAGCATCAACCACATAACAGTGGCAACAATAATAAAACCAGCAATAGTGATAGTGTCAGAGGCAAATAGGCATCTCTCTCTTCATGGCCTGCACTCTACTCTTAAGTGTGTAAAATTTCTGCCTAACAAACCCTATCCATGCCTCTTAGTGCCATATTCTGAAAATTCTTCACCTGTGACAGAGGCCTAGCTTCCAAAATTCTGTGTTTAGAATGGATTAAGTGCCTCATGCCAGCTTTTGGGACCTCTTCAAACCCAGTCTGATGACATTTTCTCTTGGAAGCCAGGGACAGGAGAAAAAGAGGCTTAAATTCTGCAATGTGGGTAATTCTAGCCTATGGCTTTCCATTTTTTTCTTCTCCTAATCTCTTGTCTTCTTTAATGTAGCTTATTTTCTTTTTCTCCCCTTTTCCCTCTCCTACTCTACAAACAGCTGCAGCCTTCAATTTTTTGTTTTGTTTTGTCTTCAACAGTTAGCAGCTCTGAAAGCTGTAGAAAATAAGCTCTTGCATATAAAACAACCAAAGAGACACTGGTTCCCTTTGACTAGAAATGGGAAGAGGTGTCAAGAGGTATCCTCCCTAATATGTAGATGGCTCATTAGATCCTCTCTCAGGTCAGCATACTCTATTCTTTGGTCAGATGTAACTAAAATTTGCTCACCAGGAACCATGTAAGTATAGTCCCATCCAGGGTCACAAGTAAAGTTTCTCATACAACTGGCATGGGAAACCTAGTTCTGAGACACCGTGGAGAGGACTAGCCTTTCTAGTGTCACACAGGGGAGCAATCTCCTTAAAATACACACATATATGTGTCCTAAACACTTTAGATCAAAGGGAATCCTCTAAACTGTCCTTTTAATTCATTCCCCCTAAAACCTCAGTCCATTTCTTGTTCTCCCCCCTACCCCAACAAAAACTCAAATCTTTGGACATTTTCTGATATTAGTTGTCATGGAGTGCCAGGTTGCTGGAGGAGAGAGGGGGAACGGTAACAATGAGGGAGCTTAGGAAGTTTTCTCCTGTCGCTGGGGACCACGTTGGGGGAGGGGACTGCTTGGTCCCTGTGTTTTTCTGCTGATAGGACAGGTGGACAGGCCTGTGGTAAGAGCTCTTCACAGGGGTCTGTGATGAACTTCCTGGGTCCTAAGGTCACCTGTTTGCCTCTGCCTGTAGATATTTCCCCCCATGGGCCCTTTCCTTTAGCTTATTTCCTCCTTCCATTGGATTTTTTTCTGGTATTTTTATGTTAATTTTGTCCTCAAATATTTATCTTTCTGACATATGCAAAAGTACACATGGGAGATTTTAAAGGATGCATTGTACCCTAAATGATTATAAGTAACTTAATCTTTGTCCCCAACATGTCACCTTTAGGTTATATTTTATGATGTAAGATTTTAAAAGGCCAATTTTTCTCCAAATCAAACTTAAAAAATAAAGAAACAAGGTCTCAAAATTAGTTTTATAAAAAGGAGAATAAATAAATAAATATCTAGCAACCCACAGCTCTTCTCTCTTTCCCATTTCTAACACTTACTGGTTAGAAGTCTATAGTGCTACATATAGGAAAAGTACTCAGAAGAGTTTAAAATATTAAAGCAAATACTATTATGGCTTATAGAAGTAAAATGAAATGTTAATTGGTATCCTGTAGGGAAATTTTTGACTGATTAGCCTATAGTTATAAACCTAACTAGCTAGACTATGGTTATTAACTTCTCTGTGTTAACTTCCAGGTATATGTTATTCTTTAAAAATTCTATATAAGGTGGCTTATAGATAAAAAGACACTCACAATATTAGCCCAAATGCTTTTTGTTCACATGAGTTAATAGTGAGTTAGTTTAAATTGGTTAATAAGTTAAAATAAAGCTGTCTTTAAAGTTGACATGTTTTCATATAGTTTATTGGTCAATTAAGATATTTATCTTTAAAAAGTGGGTTTATATATTTACTGTCCATTATTCTCTGTGCACAATAACCTGAGTTTTTCTTGGTTAAATATAATATATATTCTCTCTCTCCTGCTAAAAACCCCCTTTATCAGGGTACATCATTCTTTGGTTCTCATGAATAATCTAAAGTATGTGTGATTTACCAAAATTAATGCTTACAAGTAACGAGTATTTATAACTACATCCAAGTCATCATTGCCTAAACATAAATTCAAGTATTGACTTCCTAAAATTTAGAAAAAGAATATATTTTTATCTATTAAATGTGTTCACTCTGTGTTTATATATGTATTATAATATATAATATATAATTAATATATAATATAAATATACATTATATAATAATATAATGCTATATTAATATAATTATATATATTCAGATTGCTTTCTTAAATTGACCAAGCGTTAAATTATTTCCAATACATAATTTTATATTAAAACAATATTTAAAAGTTATGCCCCAAGGGGGTGCACTCATGCCTGAGGAATTAGTACACAAAACTCCCCTCTGTAGTTTGATTCAATTTGCTTCAGTCTTCCCCAGTAATGTGTAGTGTCTCCCATTTTTCTCTAGAGTATTATCATGCTCCACCCCAACAAATGTCATTAACAAATGTTATTACATATGCATATATGTGTGTGTTTGTGTGTGTGTGTGTGTGTGTTAATTAAAACGTTAAAATTGGGCCTGGGATTTAGCTCAGTGGTTTCACTGCCTGCTGAGCAGGCGCAAGAACCCGTGTTTGATCCCGGTACCAAAAAAATAGTTAAAATTTTTCTATGTTTAAAGAAATAAGGTTTTCTAAGACATTAAAATGCTATTGGTTAAATTTATAAAAACTGGGCCAGGGATTTTAGCTCAGTAGTTCCACCACCTGCCTCACAAGCACAAGGTCCTGAGTTCGATCCCCAGTACCAAAAAAAAAAAATTTACAAAAACTGAATAAAAATGATTTTATATTTTACTAAGATAATTTCTTGTGTTTTCCATTATTCGGCTTTTAGTTACTTAGAAAATTTAAGAGTTAAAGATTATTTAAATGTTGACTTGTAAAATGTTTTCAATAATCAGTTTATGATTGGTTAAATGAACCGTTACCTTAAACAGAGATGTATGTACATCTAAAGATAAAAAATGTGGTGAGTCTAAGATTTAAAGTTAAAAACATGCAGAGTAACTAATATGTGTTCTCTTTTATGCAATATATATTATTACTTCTAGACTTTAGACACATAAAATGATGAAAAATTTTGGCACCTCTTTAAATTTGGTCCTGCTATTTAAAATTTGACCTACATCTACTGGCTTTGATTAGACAAGTTTTTGTTATTCTATGAATGAGATACACCTGTATGCGGTGTTATAAGTCTATTTGTGGTCATTAACACTTTTTCCTAAACTTATGGGAGCTCTAAACCTGTCCTTTAGTACTTGGGCCAGGGAGTTAGCTCAGTGGTTCTGGCACCTGCTTCACAAGCTCAAGGTCCTGAGTTTGAGACCTGGTACAAAAAAAACAAACAAACAAAAAAAAACAATGTAGTACTCATCACTGCACTTATACTATGTAAATCTGTTAAAGGAATCTAAATTTTGCCTTAAGAGCAAAATCTTAGTGAATATATATGAAGATTTTTATCTAGCTGTGATGCTAATTATTGCTAACCTATGGTATACTGAATATATTTATGTTCTTCGAGTACACAGGCTTTTAGGATGCATAACTTAGGAAAACATGTTATCATACTGATCATCTCCAGTCTGAAATTGTTTACAATGATGGAGTTTTTCAGGCATATGCCTATGTCATTACTATGTAATTTTGTTATGTTTCTTAGATGTACCTAAGCAATATACCATCCAATGTCACACTGAAAGTTAAAAATTTGGATATTAGTTATCTATGAAGTACATCTATGAACAAGGACATTTATATTTTAAAGTTCGGTTACAATTTATTTATGGCATAATTGGATCAAAGTAATTAAATGATAAGTTATTTTACACTAAACTGGGAATTTAAGCATATTTTTAGAGACAAAAGTATCTAATTGTTCTAGTGTAATAATGTCATTATAATCATTATGTTACATCTCCATTTGCTATTGATTTCATATTTTCCTTGTAAATCTTTTTGATTTACTGATAACATGGTATGAAAATATGATTTCTTAAGATTATTTAAGTAGTACACTCAGATTACAAGCCATCACCTACAGTACAGATAAAATATGACTCTGACTGCTCATAGTAATGATGAACATGATTACTAGAAGAGATACCCGTTCTCTACTCATACTTTGTATTTTCAAAATACATAATATTCAAAGAAAGATTATAATAGTTAAAATTGAATCCTATTGTTCCCTTTTCACAATTGGTAAACTGACCACTAGATTATTCATTGACACAATAGGGAGGAGCCTGTGTGCTCCTAAACTCAATCTGTTATATTTGAGCAAAAATAAATTAATAAATAAATATTAAGTATAAAATGTTTATGCTAAATATTTCTGACTTGTATCATTCTTTGGAGCCACGCTTCATCAAATTTCTACTTATAATTCCTAGCCCTGGCTTTTTAACAAGGTTATGAAGTAAAACTCAAGCATCAATAATTCTCTAATGTTATTGTGTTCTTTTCCAAACTATCAAAGAAGGATGGTTCATCAAAGTCTATCTTTGTGTCCAAAATACATCTCAGTCAGGGCAAGACTTTTGTTCATGGCTAGGCAGAATCAGTGCTCCTCCTCAACCTCAAGGAGTTATAGAAGATTGACCAGAAGGCCTTACACCCCTTTAAGCATAAGGGATTGAATTCTTAGTGGTGGAAATGAGCTGGATAGGAGAAATTTTAAAAATAGTCAGAAAGGAGACAAGGAAAATTATGTTAAAAGTAGAAACTGCAGTTTTCATTAATGAGCATTGCTTAAACTGTTTATCCTCCCTCTTCTCTAAACCTGAGCAATTTCTTTTTACTTGTAATGGATTTAGCCATTTCCTTTATACTTGAAAATGGGCCTCTTTCACTTGTGTATAGACCCCCTTTTTACTTGTAAAAGAGGCTTTCACCTAAGAATAAACCATTATCTTTCTGTTGGTGGGCCATCTTCACCCATCCACTAAACAGTGGCCCAGATGATAGATCAATAGTGCAGAACCTATAGGATGTGTGTTTACACACATCTGTCTCACCTGTAGCATACAGAGCCCTCTCTGTCAGCACATAGGCTAAATTGCCCCAGCAGCTGAGCATTTGATAACAGTTGTTGTTTCTAAACTACAACCTCAATACTCAGGTTAATTGGAGGGTTAGCACTTTGTGATAAATAAGTTGGTTTTGGGTTGCAGTTTGAGCACCCTTTATAAGGTTTGCCATCACAGTATAGATTGTGAACTTCCACAAATTTACACTGCCAAAACACACACATAATCCCAGTTCCAAAATGCAGGGTGTTTCTCTTTCTTGAGGGCCTGTACACCATTCTTGAGACTGTTCTAAAATTTCTGCCTAATAAATTCTCCCATGCCTTTTTTTTTTTTTTTTTGTACCGGGGATCAAACTCGGGACATTGCACTTGGGAGGCAGGCAGTGGGACCACTGAGCTAAATCCCCAGCTCCCATGCCTTTTTTTAAAAAAAACAAGCTGATTATTGAAATGCCCTAAGAAACAGTAATATACCACCTTTAAAAATAAAAAAGAGAAAAAATAGAAAAGAGATCTATTATTTTAGTATAAACACTAAGGAAAACTAAATATTGGCATACAGTTTATATCTAGTAGTGCAACAATTGTACCTCCACTAACAAGAGAACTGTATTCAACAGTAATAACATAGTGTTAACTACAAAATGATTCATAAAGCTTAATGGTTATACCAGTAAGAATAAAGGGGCTGGAAAACTGGAGAATAAGAAAAAGTAGAATTTGAAAAATTAATTAATGAAAGATAATAAAGAGAGAAAAGTGAGATAAAGAATCTTATTGAAGAGTAAAAGTAAATTAATACTATTAAAATAAAAGGAAAAAATGGATTAGAAAAAGAAAAAGAAAAAACAGAAAAATAAAAGAAAAATGAGATGGATAAGAAGAATTAAAAGGAGAAAAAATCCAATCACCCCAAAAACCAATGAAGGAAAAAGAAAGAAAAAAGTGATGGCCAAATAAAAGTTCCTTTATCTTGTGGAATGAGTGTTTTCTCAGGATCTGCAATCTTGGAATCCAACAAGTTTCAGTTTTATCCACCTACTTTTATGGCCTGTGGGTTTATAAGGTGTTCTACCCTCTGCTACAGAGGTTCCTCTGTCCATGCACCACAGACTGTGGCAAACATCTAATCAGAGGCATGACCTTGCTTACATCAGTAGATAAGGAAAGCAACCAGACCTTGGTTGCTGCTAAATGTAGGCAACAGGCTGGGCTTCAAACCAACTTTTGGACTTAATGCCAACACTTTAAAATCCAGTTATCTCTGAAATCCACACTTGCCAGGCCTTGTTCCCCACCACATGGCCCAGGGCCCATGACTTTCTCAGTCTGAGCTTAAACTGCTCAGGAAGTTGATGACTAGCCTGAACCTTCTTCTTGGGTGTGTGGCATGATTGTTTCTCACCCAGTCACTGTGGTAAGGTAACACTGGAAGCCCTGAAGTGGTGTTGTTCTATGGCTAAGTCTTAATTAACTTCTTCCCAAAATAACACCTGATTAAACACTCTCTGGCAATATAGGGCATCTTGAACAGGGTTTCCTCTCCATCTCTACCTTTTCACAAAGGAGTAATTTTTGGAGTGAAACAGTCTGTTTTTGTAGTTTATACTGTTGGCCTGGTCTGTTATTTCTTCATAGAGCTGCTGATTCTCTGGAGCTCACTTTCTCTCCCAGGAAGTTAGCCTCATCCATAATATGACCAGTCAGCTGGTCAGTGCCTCTGCTGTCCCATCACCAGCAGAAACAAAACACAGACAGACTTGGAGTTGGCAAGTAGATGAGTTGATGGCACAGAATCTGTAGGCACAGAATTAGCTTGGAGTGAACACTGCATTCATAGCCTTTGTTTTAGTTTACTGACTAAGGGTTTGAAGATTTGATGTCCAATGAACTAATAGTCCTATCTACATACTAACTCTGTGAATCTGAACAAATTACTCAAGCTGTCTAATCAATGTGATATCAGATTGTGCATCTTGAGCTTAACTAGCCTAAATACTTCTATCACTTGAAAATAAAATTCAATATAGGGAAAACATTAATGACTGCAATAAACTCATTAGTCTTGCTAAAATTCTGGCCACTCTTGAGGAACTCTCATACTAGGAACTTGGCTTTGGGTGCTAAATCTGAACTCACTTCCATAAATCAGTTGTCAGATATAAATGAGTGTGCAGTCCTGCTTCTCTCCCAGATACAGTAGATGATTTTCCAAATAGGTATCATATTGTGAATGTCTGATAAGCATTGTAAACTCTAAATAGCCATGAAACAACTGTTTTCTCATTTATTTTCTCCAGACAATTGAGAGTCCTGTTTAACTCTTCCTTCCCCTGCATGTTAACTCAGTTGATTCTTGCAATTTTCTTCCCTCCTCATTCTACTGTTCAACACTCATACCTGTGCTTGCTCTCCTTTGCTATATCTACTACAGCAGCTGTGGATATTTTCTTTCCTTCTAATTTTTCAATCTTGAATCCAACCTCTTTGTAGCTACCAGAAATATGGCTCCAGTTAAGCTACTCCTTCACAAAGTGTCCACCTGTCCCCTGCTGCAGAAACTGCTGTAGTGCCCTTATCTGCTGGTATGTTCCCTTTCTATGCTGTGGTCTCACATTGTCTTCTCATCTTACTGAGTCATTTAGTTCATTCAATGAATAGATATTGAGGACCTATTAATGGTTATAGTGGTAAACACTTAAAGGATCTCTACTTTGATATCACTTACAAATATGGAAAGTAGATAGCAAACAGTTAACAACTAAAAATAATGTGATATGAATAAAGGAGGAGAGAAAGATGGATTTTAGATAGGTAACCAAGGAGATCCTCTCTCTGGAGCAAACATTTCAGCTAACCTGAATGATACAGAGAAGCTAGTCATGGAGGGCCAGCTAGGGGAGAGGCTTACTGATCAATGGCAGGAAAACAGGCAACTCCAAAGCAAACCTACCTCAACCCACTGAATACATTCAAACTGTAACTGTACCTCTGGTTGATTTCTGACTTTTACTTAGCAACTTTTCCACTTTACAGCCTGCCACGGGCTATGCAGAAATGATCCAGGATTTGAGTAGGGTGATGGAAGATGCAGAAAACAAAAGAGAATTAAAGCGGGATGGGGTGGGGCCTCCCTGGCTGCTGAGTGGAGAAGACCACTGTAGCCTGCATGTCACTTTATTTAAGCCACGAGGAGGGAAAATACAAACAAAGAGATGGGGCAAGGTGTCCTTCATAAGTTGTTATTGTAATACATTCTGAGAATAGTTGACTGATAAGGCTGGTGGGAAGAGACATGGGAGCTTGCTGTTCCTAGGACCATGTTAAGTAGGACTAAAATAAACAGAGTACAAGGAACATTTCCTTGCACTCCGGATTATCTATTTTTTGCAGGGTAAATTGGGGCACAAGGGGAGGGAAGTCATGAAGTGCAGAAGGTGGGCAAGATGCCTGTGGTGGGCCATCCTGAGCTGGCTCCCAACAACAGTAATTATTTAAAAAGGTTCTTCTACTTTGATCTTTGTTGAAATAAAATCTATCCCTCAAATCTTAATTCAGGTGCAATCCTGACATATCCCTTTTTCTTAAAAACAGTATATTCTCTTCCTATCTTTTAGAGATTGTCTCTTTTGGGGGGAGGGGCTTGGACTCTATCCCATCATTTATACACTCATTTGTGTACTTAATTCATGCTCTATAAAAAAAGATCTTTGTATAATTCTTAAGCAGTTTGATCATATCCTAAAGCACAATCAGAAGCTATGGTCAGTGTAGACTAAGCTTTAGTAAACTGCAGTCTGAAGATTAAATAAAAGTATAAGATTTTTTCAAATCCCGGAAGTTTAGAAGAGCTCTAGTGTTTATGATATTACAGCAGAACCCCTAAAGAACAGAATAATTGCTTACAGATCTTGTCCTTAGTAAAGATAAAATTTATTATAGATGTATTTTAAACAAAAGCTGTTTAGTTCCATACACTATTTTTGGAAACCTTCCTGGATACTTTGTGATGACAAAAATACTCCCTCTAAATGGTCAAGGTGTTCATCAAATTAGAGTAATAAAATGGCAATGAGATGAATCACATTAATATTGATTAGAGGTATAATAGGGCATTTTAAAATATTTTCCTTTTGTAAGTCTGTTTAAAAATTAATATCTGTGTTAAGAGGAAAATGAAATTCTATTGCATGTAAATAAGTGGACTTGATAGGGTGGTAGGTTTGATCCATGAATAAAGGAAGGCTTTATGTAACAAGATGAGTCAACAATGTGGGAAGCTTTGTGGTCTGAGCTCTGGGCTGTCAGTCATGGGGAAAAGCAATAATAGTTCTGACTCAGCATTTGTTACTGAGCAACACTGTCTTCTCTGCAGAATATTTCTGGGCTTCTCAAGTTCTCACATATTTTGTCTCCACTCTTCCTGACCTATGTTTTGGCTTTCCCTGAAGTCAACAGTCAGCATCTCCTATGAAAACAACTGTTCTTTCTTCCTCAAACTCCAAGATCTTCTGCAGCATTCATCTGTAATAGAACCAGCATAATGACCTGGCTCTGAATTTATTGTTCATGCTCTTCTTTAATATCCTTACCAAAAGTGTCTATTGAGTTCTCTTTCTTGGAGGTAATGTCAATCATGTCAATTTTACCACACACTCTGGAAAGTCTTGATCACTGACTTGTATACCCAAGCAAATTCTATTATTTTTTTATGAGAGAAGAATCACCTTATTCATCTCATTAGATGGATAGAATAAATCTCAGAAGGGTAGTTAACAGATTCACTATTCTCAATTTTGTCAAAATTTGGAAAACTGTGACACTATAAATTATATGCATACTGCTTGGCAACACAGCACGTGATGAATATAAACATTATGTACCACAAATATGTTCTAATAAAAATTTTAAAAATTAAAAAATAGGGCACAGTTATAATGCTATGCAAAATTGTATTGTATCAGTGAGCTTTTCTGTTACCAGAACAAAATACCTGACACCCTCAACTATTTTCATTCACTGTTTCAAATGTTTCTGCCCATGTGATCTGGCTACAAGTCAGTCCCCATGGTGGAAGGAAATGGAAGAGCAAAAGTTGCTCAACTCATGGCATCTGTCAAGCAGAAAGGAGAAGAGCATGAGAGAGAAGGACCAGAGACCAGATGTAGTTCCCAAGATCATATTCTCATGACCCACCCAGACATACTCAGAAATGTGCTTTATAAATTTCCTAGGCATCTCTCAAAATAATCAAGTTGATAATCAGAATTAATCATCACAATGTCTTTTAGAGGTCAATAGATTTTTGTTGTAACTAGTATTACAAAATTTTTAATCATTATTTGTGACAGAAATTCTTGTTAAAGGGCCAGTAGGACTTATATTTGGGGCTGCTTTCTGGGGCTGGACTATGTAAAAGTAAAAACTCTCCTTCTCATCTTCCTCAGGTCATAGGCAATATATGCCTGGAGTCTCAGCATAAATTATTTAATAATACTGTCTTTCACTTTCAGATCTCAATGTGTACTTAATAGATATAAAGCTTTCTATCTTCCTAGGAGCCAGACTCAAGGAGATGGTACTGAGAAGAAGCAACTAAGTAATGTGACAACAAAGAAAACACATATTTATTCTCATAAAAATCTACACAGGAATAACAGAGATGGCCCACTCACTAGACTGAATAAATTGGTTAGGAAGAAGTCTGTAACCTATTCAGGGTTTGGACCTTCCACCACTGCAGGTATATACAAACACGTGTAGGTGATACCAGGAGCCATAATGGGGCTCTGGGATAGGGTTGTGTTGTATACCTTAGGTCAACTGGCAAAGCAAGGCATGCACAGGACTCACACTTAGACTTCTGCAAGCTCACTGGGTTAGAGACAAACCACAAAATACTTAAGAAGGAAGACAGCATACATAATAAATATAACAAAAGCAGTTAAAATTTGTTGAAAGCTGCTTAATTTTAGTGAATTACTTATTTCAATTCCTGTTACCAACTTTGCTTTCAGTCTTAAGTTCAAGTTCTTTCTCTGTCACTTAAATTTATGTCACTTTTACTGATTTATTTAACTTATAATAACTCTAGTTTTCTAGTTTTTAAAGTAGAAAAAATTATACCTAACACACTGGCCAATTGTAAGAATTAAGTGACAGGATATACAAACACAAAAAGTCACACACGTACAACCTAGTAAAAAGTCTTTGATATTATTATTATTATGGTGATTATGGAAACTATAATTTATAAAGGAAATTTTATTCTCCCACTGGGATGTTAATCAGAACAAGATTGTCAGGCAAGTTTTCTTGATCCTAAATCACCTGATCTTTAGGTGCCTTTAAATCATCTACACAAATTTGAGGCATACAGTTTGGGATAAAGCTTGGGCAGTAGAGAATAGATGCTTCAGGTATAGGTTAAGAAGATAAATAGAAGTTAGGAAATAAACAACCCATGATAATTCTCTGACATATGGAGTATTCGTCCTCTAGAAATCCCCATATGTTCACAGAGTATTGATGTTTCACTGAATTTGCAGTTTAATTAGGTTTGCAAAAAGCTGAGAGATGAAGGACAGCCTTAAACATTCTACAGTGGCTGCAATTTTCTTCCCAATAAGCATAATATGTGTGTAATGTGACAAATTTATAAAATTAAGTAATTTAACTTAAAATTAATCAATTTGTATTTTCTTTAACCAAATGTTTACCTTTCCTACAAAAAGGAAATAATATGAATCTAGAAAGACCATATCTCTTATACAAAGCTTACTACAGTAGATGTACTGGCTTAACATATTGAATTCTTGCCACTAAGAAGGGGTTAAGGTAAATCTCATTGTCCTCTGTGTTGCCAATTTGATGGTAAATCAACAATGAAACAAAGTGGAGTAATAGTGATTGATTTGTCTTCAACAGAATCATAAAACACCTACTAGTTGTTGCTTAGTACCTTGAAAATCAAATTAAATCTTTAAAGCCATGATCCCAAAGACTTACATAAAGAGGAATTAATTATCTCTAGAGTTAAGTACTTTACAAATATCCTGTTATGGTCAGTGTGATTCAGGATCAACTGGAGAAGATTTAGAATAATTTGATGTGGACTAGTAATTATTTCTCTTAGTAACAGTAAATTGTTCCCAATCTACCTTTTTAAGTTTCTCAGAACACATAAAAAGTCCTGGATTCCAATTTGAATTAAGACATGAACTGGATTAACAATTTAACACAATAACAAAAATATAGTTATTCTATCAATAAAATCCACTATTGACAAAAAACTTGTATTACTGTGCTCTGTGCCCAGTTCACTCTCCTATTTCTAGGAGTTTCCTTGATCCACTTACATTTTACAATAAAAGTCATGTTTTTATAAGATGACCTTATCTCTGTGGTCACAGGCAATTTGCCCAGGGAGGGATTCCTGACTCAAATTAGTTGTTTCCATAAAAATGTTACAAAGGATCCAAGGGAGATTATATTGAATGCATCTCCAGAAGGCTGAACAAGAACAGAGAAACATGAACTTTGTTATAGCCAAATTTTTAATCATGTGGAACAAAAAGAAGACAATGCCAGGCCAAGGCAGGAAGAACAAAAGGAAAATTTAAGAAGTCAGAATCTTGTCTTTATTCCACTGA
Source organism: Heterocephalus glaber (assembly GCF_000247695.1). The sequence continues at coordinate 19,918,856 of NW_004624769.1, forward strand.
CTAGGTTTACTTTATCCCTGATATTCTACTGCACTCTTCTCTTTTATTTCCAGTAAAGCTAACGTAATCTTCTGCTTAATTTTCCTGTCTGTTTGCACTAGTTGGGCTGTACTCATTTTTCTTGCAACCAGGACAATATTCACTAATCATATTGTGATTCCACTGAAGTTTTGGAAAAAGATAATATATCATTAATAAATTTGAACAAAAAACTGAGCTGAACAAAGCTAAACATTTTTTCTGTGCTTCTTATATCCTATCAAATGCCATGTGGATTGTGAATCTCTAAGAAGCCATGTATTTTTTAACACATTTTACCTTTATACAGTCATTCAATTTTATTTAACCTAACCCAGGTCAGTGCCAGAAAACAACCAGGACTAAAATCCAGATTTGAGAATCTCTTTCTATATCCTTCCATTACAATTTGTGCCTTTATCAAAGCCATCATATTACTGGGAAAGGAAGAAATATCATTAAATTATTTTCAAAGAAGGTTAATTGGTGCTGGTGGTAGCTTTCTGGAGACAGAAAAATCTGGTGAATGGTGGCTTTCATTATGGAAAACTTTTCTTAAAAACAGGGAAGGACATTTCACTAGATTAACCTTGAAAGGCAGTTCCTGGAGCAGCTATTGTGTGACGTGAGTGTTCTTTCCTATGGCCCCTGATTAATTTAGTTGAATAGGAAAGAATGATTCCACTTGTATAATCAATTTTCATAATGTTGATGACATTTTATTTTTTTTCTTAAATTCTTTTATGGGTACATTTTAGGTAAACAATACATTTACATTTATCATTGGGTATTTGAACCTGTACATGATGTATCTTGGTTCTTATTTTTTCCGCATTCTCTGTTCCCCGTCACCCCCTCCACCCTTCCCTATTTACATACATTGTTTCCATTTTTCTCTTTTCTCATATTTTTTCCTTCCCCTCCTTTCCTTTCCCCTTCCCCTCCCACCAGCCCTACACCTTTGTACCTTTTCTTCCTATTTCAAATTATCAATCATTCATTTTAATCATTTTAATTCTTATTTACACTTTCAGCTTCTTACACTAGACAAACTATTTGATATTTACACATGTGTGTCCTATTTATTTCACTTATGAGTATCCCTCAATATTCATCCATTTAGCTATAAATATCTGTAGTTTCTCGTTCTTCATGGCTGAGGAGCACTTCATTTTATAAAAAAAAACCAAACCACATTTTCTTTATCCAGTTTCCAGTTGATGGGCACTTGGACTGTTACAAAGCTTTAGCTATTACAAACTGTGCTGCTTTAAACATGGGTGCACATATATCAATGTGGTATGATTCTTTTAATTCTTTGGGGAAGATATCCAGTAGGGGAATAGCTGGGTCAAATGGGACCTCTAGCCCTAGTTTTTTGAGGTAACTCCATACTGATTTCCACAGTGGGTGAACCAGACTACACTTCCACCATCAATGAAGAAGGGCTCCTTTTTCCCCACAACCCCACCAGCGTTTGTTATTGGTTGATTTCTTAATAGCATCCATTCTTTCCTGGGTGAGGCGGAATGTCAGTGTTGTTTTCATCTGCATTTCTTGAATGATCAGTGATGTTGAACATTTTTTTATATATTTATTTGCTTCTTTTAATTGTTTGTCTGAGAAACGTCTCTTCATTTCAGATGCCCATTTTTGCATTGGGTTTTTGAATTTGGGGGGGGTCTGATTTTTTTCAGTTCCTTATATATTCTAGATAGTAGTCCTTTGTCTAAGGTACAGCTGCTGAAAATTTTTTTGCACATTGTAGGTTGTCTCATCTCTGTTGGTGGTTTCTCTAAGCAGTGCAGAAGCCTTTTAATAAGATGAGATCACAGTTGTTGATTCTTTGTGCTAGCTCCTGTGCTACTGAGATTTTGTTCATAAAGTCTTTTGCTATGCCAATGTCTTCAAGAGTTCTACCTAACTTATCGTCCAGCAAGTTTAATGTTTCTGTCTTAATATTTAGATCTTTAACCTACTTTGATCTTAGTTTAGTGCATGGTGATAGGTAAGGGTTTAGTTTTAATCTTTGGATGGTTGAAATCCAGTTTACCCAACCCTGTTTATTAAAGAGGCTATCTTTCCTCCAGTGAGGGTGGTTGGCTCCTTTATCAAAGATGAGGTGCCTGAGTATGTCTGGAGTAGTTTCTGCATCTTCTAATCTATTCCACTGATCCTTGGGTCTGTTTCTTTGCCAGTACCATGCTGTTTTTTACCACAGTAGCTTTGTAGTACAGTTTCAAGTTGGGGATTGTGATAACCCCAGCCATGTCTCTGTTGTAAGGCTTTCCATTTTGTACTTACAGAATACATGACAGCTTCAAGTTTATAGAACCATTAATAAATACCTTTTTACTTCCCAATTTTCCTCCTCATCCCTATAAAATCATAAATTACTTTTTATCATCTAAACAGTTATCATAAGCTTCATGTTATCTTTTAATGTTACCCAGCATTCCAAGCAAATTAACATATACATGTGAAGTAAATATTCCAGTTGCCTAGAAGAATATGATTTTTAATAAATGTCAATAAATAATAAATTTAAATAGATGGTTGCTTTTAATCATTTTGAGTCTTCAGAAGAGATATCATGAGAAATGAAATCATTGTAGATACTGCCATGAAAATGAATCCATGATGTCAATCTTAAAAGTTTTATTCAAGTTGGTGTTTCCAGTTGACCATAGAAGGGGTGATTCCGGCCATCAGGATATACTATGCAGACTTTGGGATACCTTATTTTCTATTCCATTTCTTTATTTCATATGAACTAACCAGTCAGACTGTCCTATAAATTTTACCTCTAAATTCCTCAATATATGCTCTGGTTAGAATCTATTCTTCTCGTGGCAAATGCACTTCAAGATGCCTTTCTTCCTCTTTCATCTCCTTTTTATTTATTTGCCAAAAATATTGTGATTTTTTTTAAGTAGGCACATAATAGCTTTTAACATTCCTAAATTATGATTTACTGAATGATCTATAAGCCAAATCTCTCAACATATATTTTCTCATATAACTGCCATAAAAATTCTAATTTTGGTATTCTTCACCACATAGAGTAAGCATCAGTCAGAATTTCAAATTTGGTGCCACTTTGAAATCATCTTATAAATATATAATGATCAAATCACTTTAATATGAGATCACCAGTGCTTTATCTATTTCCATATCATGAAGTGAGGAAGAGGAAAGAATTCGTTACTTGACATTCAACCCCAAAGTTTGCTTTTCATCTGAAATCTGTATAAAGAATCAAAGCAGCAATTTTTAGATGACGAAGTAGTTTAAAAGAAAACCAAAAAGAAACAAGAAAACACATCCTAAAGTTGGAGGCAATTTAAAAGCATGCTTTAGAAAAATCACTATTAGAATACAATCCATAAAATCCTATTTTCATTTTTCCCTACATTCTCAACAAAGTAGGCTATCATTTTAGTCAGTTTTCAATTTTAAATTTATATCATACAACTCTTGCAAAATCCATTCTAAATAATGGTCAAGATATGTTTGAATACAGGCAAACAGAAGGAGGGCATCAATGATACCTGGTATTTGAAATGACAATGCATTCACAAAAATACTATTTCCCATAATCCTTATACAAGTATGTTCCAAAAGTCCAAGTATGTTCAAAATATTTGTAAGTGTATAAAGCACTGAAAAAAGTATTTGGTGTTGAAGAAAGCCTAGGAATATCAGTAGGGATATGAGTATATCAGTAGGGACAGAGCTTCTCACACATCCACACTGTTACATGATTATGAGAGAGTAAAGATGTCTGTGATATCTTTGTCCTTGAGATATCTGAGCAGGACACTATGAGGCTAGAGAAAGACATGAAACAGTCTCATGATATATCCCAGAAATCTGAACAAACTGTTCTTTTCCTTGAGTTCCAGGACATCAAAAAGAGAGGCAACACTGAGTTAGATATTTTGGTTACTGGAAATTGACAAGATTCCTTGATAAACTAATCAAAAAGTAACTAATTACTGATAGTACCAACAAACTTGCACATGATGGGCTAAAACACACATTTTCAAAGGACATTAGGTTTTTTAAAGAAAAAATAGTGAACCAGCAGTGGTCATAAATGTCTTTATCAAAAAATGAATAGGATTTTAGATTTTTATCCTTAATTGTTTTTATTTGAGTAGGCTTGTTGTTTTTCTTATTTAATCCTCAGAATTTTTGACCTGCATTAACAACCAGAAAGAAACATATAAGCATTTCTTCTATATGATTACTACTCAACCACTAAACTTTTATTCACAATTCACTTCAAAAATCTAGTGTTCTACAAAGCTCATTTTTATAAACTTACTTTATAATTAAATTTGAGGATTTGTTTTTCCACATTTGACATGCATCTAAATAAAATCATAGAGAGAAGCAGAAACACATTTAACAGTTTTAATAAGAAAATGTAAATTATCAAGACTAATTGGTAATTATCACAACTTCACTTTTGTACTAGTTTATTTTTTTAACTGTGAGAGATCAGAGTGAAAATGAATAAAGATAAAAACTGTGTTTGCTCTAAGGACATTAGATGGTTCATGAATGAAATGGTTTGATCATTTAATTATCTGAAAAACCACCAGAACTTGGGCTCCATCTGAAACAACCTACTGCTTTAAACATATATACCAATAATATACAAATACCAGTAAGGTGATAACTAATCACTTTTGGGTTGTTTTCTTCTCTGATATTCATATCTATATAAATGTTACTGCTGTCCTTCAAATTGATTAACAGAGGGACTATTGTAGGGATATGCTCATTCCCCTAGCCCAAACCATTATCAAGCAGTTTACTTATTCCACACCAGGAACACTTCAAATTCATCAAATTCCATCTCTATTTTACTTTTAGTTCATCATTGTCATCTGTCCTACCTCAAAGGCAGTCACTCACCAGTTTACCATAAACATCAAGTACTATTTTAAAGTACATAATCTCCAAACAGGAAGTAAAATAAAGCAAATAATAGACTGAAACATCTTCCTGTTGAAAACTTAGAATGTCATAGTAATCAGATTTTCTTTTAGTTAACAATGACAGCACACCTTTGAGACACTGAGTGCCCAAACTACAGCCCAAAACCTACTTATTGCAAAGTGCCAGAACTGCAATTAAACCTGAATGCGTGGTTGTTGGTGTGATGCTGGGGTGACTTAGCTCTTGTAACAACAGTGCAAGTTCTGCATGCCCTCTATAGCACCCATGCCATAGGTTTGCTATCACTGAACTATAATGACTCCTTGATGTGTTCTTTTCTATCTCTCATTTTAGCTTATTGCCATCTTTACAGAATACAGAGATTCTTTTCTACCTTAGGGCTTTGAACATGTTCATGCAGAAGTCTCTTTTCTCTCTATTTGCAAATCTTGCCACTTCTCCTCTGTCCTGTTTCAACCTCAGTTACTTTTCTTTGAGAGTTTGTCTGAGAATCTAAACTATTCTTTCTGTCCTTTCAGGCCCCCAATATTCTCTGTTAAGGTGCTTACTTTATTTTATAGAATTTCAGATTTGTAGCTTATATAATTGCTTTGGTTGTTTATTGTTTGTCTCCCATAGCAGATGATAATACTTATGAAGACATTTTGTTTTGCTCACAACCTTGTGCCCAGCACACAGTTCTTGTCATTTATATAACAACTCTAGGGAAATATGTTTTGAATGAATGAACAAATGAACAATTAATGGGTCTTTGTTGTCATCCTATAGTTTTCAAGGAGAGAAGGCTTCTTACCTTACAGTTACTTCCTATATCCACCAAAGCAATACAAAATCCTGAGGAGCACCTGTTCTGATTGTATCATTGATTCAAATGAAGGCAAAGACAAATTTTGTTAGGAGTTAAGTCCTGAGGGAGGTGGGTTGTGTATTTCATGCCATACTATTAGGTAGCAACAAGGGCAGCAAAGGCTTCAGTATTGCTGTGATTTCACACTTAGTAGTCATTTGTCTTGAGGAGTTCTTTAGGCCAAGAAAAAAATTTTTATTTCAGTCATATAAATGCTATGTTTCAGTAAGTTTAAAATATCTTACAAGAAAATAAAAAATAGAATCTTTCTTTTTTTCTTCTTGGAAAGATGTTGACATTTATACATTTGGTACCACATTCATGGTGTTTTCTCAGATACCTAGCACCACTCAACTGAGAAGTTTTCTCAACTTGCATAGCCAATAAGTACTTGAATTTTTGCTAAATCTTTTTCAGAATCTTTATCTAGCTCCAAGGCATGTAGTTCTCACAATATTGCAATTTACACGTAAGTTTCCTCTCACAGCCTGGAGGAGAGCAAAATGAATAGAATTTATTTTTTTTAAGTCATATTTTTCCAGAAAGAGTGTGTGGGGAAAATCAGCATAAAGAATATGTCTGAAAAATTACTTAATAATTATCTGAAAAAGTTTATATTTAAATCTATGTTTTTGAAGACAGACACATAAGAAATTCAATTAACTTTAGTTATAAATATTCATTCAAATTAAAAGTTTGTTATTAAAAATACAGAACATCATTTCAGTTTGCATTAGAACATAATAATAAAGTTTTGCTGCTTTTGATAAATTTGATGCTGGAGATGTCACTTCTGATGCAGAGATAAAATGTAACATAATGATATCAGTATTCAAATATGGAGGAACTTGACATTTTATTACAATTAGTAACAAATTGTTCATTTTAATGATATTTTGAAATAATATTTAAATGAATGACTATAACATTTCATGAAATTCAAAGATTTGAATCATCTGATGAACAGGAGTAAAATTACTACCACAGGCTAAGATTTGCTGGTATCTTATCTCAGCTTGCTAGGTCTGCCAACAATGCAAAACAGTAACTTAACCAAAAGAAATGGGTAAATTAACAAAGAGAAGTGTATTGTCTCACAATTCTGGGTTCTAGAAGTTAAAGTCAAGGGGCTAGCAGGCTTGGTTTCTTCTGATGTGTGGGAGAATTTATTCTATGAGTCTTTTCCAGCTTTTAGGGGTTTGCTGGTTACCTTTTGCATTTCTTGGCTTATAGAAGCTTCCCTTTGGTCTCTGTCTTCATCCTCATGTGATATTTTGCCCTTGTACATTGCTTTGTGTCCAAGTTCTTCCTGTTTATAAGGACATAGTTATATTGAAGCCCAGCCTTGTGACTTCATCATAATTTTCAACATCTGAAAAATTCTATTTTAAATAAAGAACTTCAGCATGCTATATAAATTTTGCAAGGGCAACTCACAGCAGTTACTGTAATGTTAAGCACTTACCTTTTATTATCTAATTTAATCCTGAGCCAGTAGTATGAAAGGTGCTATTATTCTCACTTTAGAGTGGAGAAAACCGAGACTTCCTTGGAGTCAGTACATTTTTCAGAGAAAAGTAGTAAATATCAGATCCAGGAGAAACACTAGGCTTAACTGACTCTAAATTCCATGTTCTTAGAATGACATTTTTAAACTTCTAAACAAAATATTTTTAAACAAGTTTCATGATGACCTATGTGAAAGTAGCACTATTTATTTTGAAAAAGTCATTATTCATAATGCAGTAAAACAGGGAAATGAAAATAAAAACAAGCAGTAGGTGAAGGAGAAAAAATGACAGGGTAAAGATGTGGCATACACATATTTAAAAAGAAATTTGTTATTTATCCCTCAAAGCTTTTTCTAAAAGGATGGCTCCTTTGTTTCATAGGGATAAATAGTAAATTGAAAGTAATATCTAAAATTGGTTTTCCAAAGTCACAATTCAAAAAGCACCCATAAGACAAAAATACAGACATACATGTGATACTTTTTATAAAATCCCACCTGTAATCCAAATAATTCTTTAACATTTTGGACTAGATAATTTATTTTCTCAGAATCAAGATTCTTATGTGGGAAAATATGCAACTTATTTCATTATAAATAATGAAATATTTCCATTTCTAAGCCACACCTTGTATTATAAATATGTAATATTCAGACCTTGCAAATATACATAACTTTGCTATGATCATCTTCTGTATGTAAGCATATATAAATTTGATTTCTTTGATAGGAAGGATAGAGAGCTTGCTAGCAGTATCTTGGTTACTATTACATCAGCATTATCCATACTTTTTCCTTCTTTTAGCTTTCAAATATCTAAACTGGTAGACTCCTCTGGAATCTTCCTTAAAACATGGATATGAAAAATCAAACAGTTTCCCTTTCTCAATCTGAAGTTAAAAGTTACTAAAAATAAGCAAAATTAACCAAACACTTGCTTCAAGAAATTCTTGCTCTTGAGAGATAAAAGTGAACGAGTCAATACAGCTAACTTTATCAAGATTAATGATGTATCTTCAAGAAGCACTTCAAGAGCTTCCTCTGCTGTGCTCATCAGTCTGAAGCTTTTCTGTCACAACTTCTGACCACCCCTAGTGAGTTTATACCTTTTGAAGAGCCACACTAAAAAAAGAAATCTCACACCCCAGACCTCTAAACCATATACATACTAGTAAATGTCTTCCAATGTTCTACTTTCAAGATATCAATAAGACTGTCAAAGTAGTGTTCCCTTTTCTTTCAAAAGTGAAATGAATTTATCTTTGTTTGTAATAAATTTTTCTGGTAGTCTTTTGCAGAGTGAATAGTGAGCAATGGGAAGTTACCATCTGGAAATATGTCAACTTCTACTTGTAATAATGTAGCCATAGTAATAGTAATCACAGGAGCAGCAGCTGTAGAAATAGAAGTTATGTTGGCAACAGCAAGTACTTCATATACTTTCCTATTAAATTAGGAATATGGGACACATACAGTCCACAAAATTAAAAAATATTTAGTTGATACATGTTTTCAGATTCTCAAAATATGTCAATAATTTTAAAGCAATATTAATTCTTTTGAAATCTTAAGAGACTTATTATTTAAAAAATAATACACATAGATTCTTCAAGTACACAGAGCTCTTTTCTATTTCCTAGTTTACAAGATTCTTAGAAAAAACCTTGTAAGTGAAGTATGTAAATTATTAAGTAGTAAATTATGCCCATTATATAAACATGAAACTCAACATAAAGAGGAATTAAGCACGTTCTCTCAGGTACTATGTGAATAAATCCCTCGGATTTAAAATCACATGATCATTTTTCCATGCCAGACTGTACATCCAATAAAATATTGAAGCAGTCATTTACTACCCAGAGTGACATATTATTTAATACACTGTAGTGACTTCTATGGAATGAAATAACACATTAGCATGCTTGTACATTTCATTTTATCTTAAAATAACTGCAGAATTTTCAATATTTTTATTACTACTTATTTTATACTGAACTCATCTGTTTTTATGTTTCTTTGCAGATAGAAACCCTATGGTATTCATTTTTGTATCTGTCACTGAATGACACCTGGAAAATAGGGAAGGAATAGGGAGTCATTTAAATTTGTGGAATAAATGAATGAAAGAGGGAGTGAGAGTCTTAAAAAATTTAGTGCTTAATCACATAACTTAGTGTTTTAAAAGAATTCTGAATCTTTTCCAAATGAAACATCCATTCCAAATATAATCCTTCTTAAATTTTTTCATATTGATTTTTGTTACAATAAGCTGAAATTTTTCAGTACCAGTTCCATGGAATACCCTTTGTTATGCACATTTTACTTGAAACAAAAACTAGGCCCAAGCAGGAGTCAGAAGGGCAAATAAGTTTCTCACTACAATAGAAAGGGGATTTTGTAATTTCTAATTCTGGGCTCTACTGGAACCTTCAGAGAAGAATAAAGTAACTCCAGTGAATTTGTAACTGAATATGAGTCAAATAATTCAGCATATTTCCAGAGTTAATTTGCTTGTGAAGCAAATATATTAACTCTTGCGCATTTCATATGAATAAGGGTCTTCAATATGAGTAACTTTATACTCAGAGTCATAAAGTGTCATGTGTCTTCTTTGAAAAGTAGCCAGAACTTTAGAACCAACATTTGCAATTGTTTTAATAACTAAAAGTGGACCAAACCTCTGTTCTCCAATTTGTTTGCCCTCCAATAGAGTTTTATTGAATCTAACCTCAGAAAACAAGTCTCATTGTTAAGCCACTCCAACTGCTATTTATTCTCTTCTGTTTCCTTCCCTGCATGAGAGCACAGTGCTGGGACTTCTGGTACCTCTGAGGGCCTGTAAAACACTCTCTTGCTTAGTGGACCATGATCACATACAATAGTGTTTTTGTATCTCTTGGGTTCAATAAGGAGACCAAAACCTTTCTTAACCTTTTACTAATACTAGTAAATTGGTCTTGCCAAGCTCTGCTGTTGAATCCTTAAGCAAATGGGTGGTCGTGCACAGTTAAAACTACCAAAGCACTGCTCAGAGGCAGCTTCTGGGAGAAAACTGCTCACTTAAGAAAGTGTTTTGATTTCATTCCCATCACCTCATACAATCAGTGCTTTCATGGTGCCCAAGTGGATGATCTAAAGTAACTGACAAAATGTTTAAGCAGCACCTTAGTATCCTAAAAGAATAAACAATATCTTGCCTCTCTTTCTTAACTCACTTTCTTAATGTCCCATATCTTTCTTGATTCTCCCAGTCATCCCAGAATACTCAGGAGGTACATTATTATTTTAGACACTAGTTTACTAAGCTCTTTTCATAGCTGTTTTCTGCACATACAGTGATGTTATTTTTAAAACACATTTATTATTAAAAACATTATCCTAGAGCCAATGTAAGATGTCTTAGCTACTTTTCTTTATTGCCGAGACAAAATATCTGACACTCAAATTTAAAGGAGGAAAAGTTTATTTGGTTTACAGTTTTTAGAGGTTTCAGTCCATAGTTAGCTGGCTCCAAGGCAGAGTGGTATGGCAGAGGGGCTTTGAGGAGGAGAAACAGTACATGGCAAAGCAGGAGATACAGAAGGGAGCCAGCAGTTAAGTAGCAATCAGCAAGCAACAATAGCAGCTTCTTTCTGTCTCTTTTGTATTCTGTCTATAGGCTACCTGGCATAGGGCAGGTAACAAATCAATCAGTGGATAATCCCTTAATACTAGCACATTTAATCCTAGCATTGCACCATGAATCAATCCCAGTGTCACACACTCTAGATCCAGCCACCTCTGAAAAGTCCCACCTATGTCAAATGAGGCTTGGATGTGACATATAAACACAAGCCATAACATTCTTCCCATGGACCCCCAAAGACACTGCATGTTGCTTAATCAAAAAGCACTTATTCCATCTCCAAGAGTTGCCAAAGTTCTAACAGCTTCAGCATTGATGAAAAGTTCAACTTTGTCTCTGAGATTTAAGGCAAACTCTTATCTGTGAGCCCTTGTATAAATGAAAAGGAAGTTAAACACTTCCAACATTCAGTGGCACAAGATAGACATTTCCATTCCAAAAAGTACAAAGAGGGAGATAAAAGGAATGGAAAAAAAATCAAGTGCAAAATCCAGCAGGGAAAACATTGCATTCAGTAGCTCCATGTCCAGCATCCCTGGCAATCTGTTGCAAGTTGTGAACTCCAAAGGGCTTGGATGACTCCATCCCTATGACACAGAGTGCCTGAATCACTGAACACTATGAACCCAACTCTGGGGAAAAAATTTTCTAGGCCACCACCACTCTGGAACATAGTGGTCTGGGGCTATCTTCTCAAAGCAAAGTCTTTCACCTTTGCATCTCTGAGGCTGACAAGGCTGGAGTCCTGTTTGCTCTTGTGATGTTCTCAAGCCATCTTTTCTCTTGTCTTCTGAAATATTTGCCCTTTTCTTACTAATCTTTTCAGCAATCAGTTTCTCCTCTGTTCCATCTTTGCAGGCCACAGTTTTACTGGAGCTTCCTTTCTGGCCAAACTGAGAAGGTTTTAAATCATTCTGCTGGGTTCTTTTCTCTTGACTTTCAAAATAGATCTGGCTAAAAGTCTCCAACAGTAGCCGTGCCATGGCTCAACATTATGCTGTCTTGAAATTTCTTCTGCAAGATTAATTAGTCCCCGACCCTTAATCTCGGTCTCAGGCAAAGTCTCTGGACACAAGCAAAATGCAGACAAACTTTCTCCAAAGCCATAACATATGTCGCCTGGAGTCCAATAGCCAATGCAGTCCTTCCCAGCAGAAAGCTCCTGAGTCTGGTCTTTACTGACATCATTTTAATCACCATTCTGGTCTTCTGAACTCTGACCAGAATTTCCCATCAAGAACAGACGAAGGCTTCCCAGGGCTGATCTTATGGCCAGCATCTCCAAACCTTTCAAAATTCTTCCCACAAGTCAGTTCCAAAGACTCCTGAACAATCAGAGAAATGATGCCACTTCTCTGATATCAAATTTCTCTCTTAGTTACTTTTCTCATTGCTGAGACAAATTACCTGACACCCAAAGTTAAAGGAGAAAAGGTTCATTTGGTTTACAGTTTGTAGAGGTTTCAGTCCATAGTTGGCTGGCTCCAAGGCAGAGTGGCATTGAGGAGGAGAAACAGTATATGGCAAAGCAGGAGATGCAGAAGGGACCCAGCAGTTAAGTAGCAACCAGCAACCAACAATAGCAGCTTCTTTCTGTCTCTTTTGTAATCTGTCTATAGGCTGTCTTAGGGCAGGTGACAAACCAATCAGTGGATTAATTTAGTAATCACACCCCTTTAATCCTAATGATCTTAATCCTAGCATTGCACCATGAATCAATCTCAGCATCACACACTCTAGATGCATCCACCTCTGAAAAAGCCCTATGACCACATGAGGCTTTGGGCAGACATCTAAACACAAGCTATAAGATATAAAAATAATGAAAATGAGAATTAAATCCTTCTTAATCAGCCCAAGATCTCCAGTTAATACTTTTGTGCATATATAAATTTATGGATTTTTCTTATAAACTTGGAGTTACCTATTTTATTTACTTACTTTGAGTAAGTTTTCAAATTCACATGAATTTTTGTCAGTTTGATTTTGAATAAATGTAACATGCTCCTACTTAAACCAACCAATCTATTTTTTTTTACCTAATTTGGTGCAGATATATCTTTGTAAAAAAACAAACAAAATCTTTTATTTTCAAATAAGACCATTATTCATAGTACATTTTAGGATATAGAAATTTTTTGTTAAAAGCATGTACATATTTAAGAGACTAATTAGTAGTTGACAAACTACCCTTACAAATATTGAAAAGATTACATGCCAACTAGAACTCTATGAAAATCATCTCACCTCTTCCCAATTCTGAATTTCTTCATTGCTTTAATCTTTATCAATTTCCTAGATATGAATAATAGTAAATTATTTTGAATTGTGCATTTTTGAAGTTCTATAAAAATGATTATACTAAATTGCCTATATGTATCCAGATCTGATTCTAAACTTTTGTTGCGTTTCAGGTATTTTATGTTAATTCTTATGTCATAAATATGCTTTTATAACTATAAATTTTAAAATGTTATACTTTTATCTTCATTCTATCTATATTGTATCTGTTCTTTTATTTCATTTTTTATTTGACTTTAGCATCATTTTTATAATGTTAAAATTAAGTCATTGGAATTGCAATGACATTATATATATTCACTATTTTAGCATAATTAACAGCTATATATTTCATATATTTAAACCTAGGGACATATTAATTTCACAGTTACTCAAGTCATTTCTTTCTCTTTTTTTTTTGGAACTGGGGATCAGGCTCAGTACCTTGCACTTGCCAGGCAGGCTCAATGCCACTGAACTACATCCCCCACCCACTCAAGTCATTTCTTAATCTCATAATAAAGTGAATTATTTTTATCTGTCTTGTACCTTCTTCATGTTCCTTAAGTTTATATTCAAGTGCATTTTATCCAGGCTGTGGTACTAAATACTACTTACATTTTGAAAATGTTTATTTTGAAGAGTTTATCTCTTCAGTATCAACCTTTCCACTGAGTGCATGGTCATATTCATCGATTTACCTAAATTATTACTCAAATAATAAATATTGATCTAATTTTAAACTACAATAAAAACTGATGCTCTCCTTTCTGTACAAATAATTCTATTTCCTTAAGAAGTCTTGCAGAGCCTAGAACATTCCTCTAACCCTACATAACTCCCTGGCATTAACTTTTACCTTATTAGCCTCTTTTGATTTTCTAGAAAGAAATATTTACTACCTAAAATTAGATTACATATTTATATATGCATAACTTATCTTCTCCATACAAAAAGCTTAGAATATACACTCTTCAAGGGTAAGAACTTTTGTCCTTCATATCTGCTGCTAATCCTCTAATAATAATGCTTTGAATATAGCTGCTAAAGCTAAAAGCTATTTTAAAAAAGTAATAAGAGAGGTTATGTACTTTATATTTATTTCTCTTTATTTGGTAACTTTTTCATTTTATTTCATTAAGATATATTTCATGGGTTAAGATAACTTGTTGATATTTTCTGTATTAACTATTTAAAAGCCTACATTTCTTTATTTTCTTACTATTATAATAGGTTTTTCATTGTTGATCTCTTGTATACTTAACTATGCTGTAATAACTTTGATTAGTACTTACAATTTTAGCTTCTATTTTTTTCTGATTCTTCCAAATTTCTGGGTTTTTTTTTCTAGAATTGTCTTAAAACAGTAAAGTCTTTCAGAATGAGGTTCTAAATGTTCCCCAGCTAGAATGTCTTTGTGCTTTACCAGTAATTTATACTGTATTTAATTTTGTCATTTTTTTCTCCAAATAACAAATAGAGCTCTTAATATTTTCTAATGCTTGTTTAGACAGCTGCCTATGATTTTTGCTAATAGGAACATTTTCTAGAATATTCAATATCTACATTTTTATTTCTTTAAGAATACATGAGTTAAATGATTGATAATACCTGAAGCCATTTGTGTATGTGGTTTTTGACCTAAATGGCAGTGAAATGAAAATCAATAAAAAGATTTGTAACTCAGTAAATAAATTCAGTAGCTACATATTAAACTATTTATGGATCGCTGATGTTCTCTCATCCAGTTATGATGAAGTATTGATTCTTTAGTATTGTAGCAGATAGAACTTTGATAAGTATTGTTCCGATCCTAAAAATAATTTACTTTACTTTTCTTAAGACTATATTAATTCTGAAGTTATAAGCTTCAAGTAGTTTAACACCTTTTCTAAAGGAAGCCAAGACTATGCCTTGTTCATCGCAAAATATTAAACTAAACTAATAAAATTTTAATCTATCTCAGTGAGATTTAGAAAACTTTCATATAACAATACAACATATAGTTATGAGAGCTACTTATTGCAACAAAACAAGGGTGACTTCTAGCTTTGCACTATATGAACTATTAAATATTACTAACGATAAAATCATAAACTAGGAGATGTTTGAAGTTTTAGTTTGATTCATCTCTTCTTCATTGGATTTATCTAATTTCGAATGGAAAGCTAACCTGGTTTATGGACATCTTTCTAAGATAGTAAGTGATCTCTCTTTTAAAATGTTTAGAATCCACATATGTACTATATTTGAGGATAATGCTATTTCTGGTATGTCTTTCCTTTTTATCACAATATTAATCTCTTTAACTCAAAATACATCTTTAACATGGGCTATGAACAAAGAGTCTCTTTCTAAGTACTTTCTGCAATTTCATGCCCTATACCGTTTGAAATTTCTGTTCTGCTGAAATGTCAATATATTGTGTATTTTTAAAATATAAAATCATTTAGAGTACAAAACAAAAGGACCTATATTCCTAATACCAAGATAATCTTTGGTATTTGACAACAGTCTTAGCTATGAACAACAGAATTCGTTTTGATTACTTTCAGGTAAGTAGAAATCTTAAAGGGATTTCAGGGTCAATGTGAACATTAGATAGAGGGATAGGGGCTCTGCCTCAGTTAGAATGCTCAGATCTACTCCAAAGAAAGAATTACCCTTTTTAGGGAATCATTATCATGTTATCATTATCATAAGGCACTAATGCTGGAAATGCAAAAAAATTTTTCTGTACTTGTACTATGTCAGTATTAAAGAATTAAATCTTTTAACCATTGTTACTCACTTCCCTGACCTCCCTGGGCCACGTAGCTATAAGGCAATTCATCAAAGGCAAAGTGAAAGCTCTATTGAGAAGACAATGTGTCACTAAACACTTTCTAATCAGGATGCAAAAATCTATCCAGTTCTTTCTAATGATTGAATCAAACAAATGGATGTCATCATTTAATTGGATTCCTTGTTGTTCTGAATTTTATTTGATTTTTTTTTCATTTTGCTATTGAACATTCTTGGAATAAAAATTGCTGGATATATATTTTGTTGTATCTATAACATGTACTTCAGTGTATTTCCTAATGGTGAAAATTTTAGGGTAAGTTAAATGTATGTTTGAATATAGGATATGTTATTAAGTATTCTCCAAAGAGATGTACCAATTATTACACACTCAAATTTATAATCATGCATGCTTCTTTCATAGTTACAAACATTGGTGCTAATATGATAAATAATGATAGTATTTATTTTTTCTAACAAGAACATATTTCTGACTTTTTTATTTTTTATAATTTTTGTGTTTATTTTTTAAAATAAAGAAAGATTACCATGTATTTTCAGTTGTTTAGGTTAAAGGAATTACATTCATCCCTTTGTGTCCATGAAAGACTGGTTTCAGAGCCCTCTACAGACACTGAAGTCTGTGAATGCTCCTCTCATAAAGTAGCAAAACATTTGCATCTGATCTGGCATTTCTTCTTGCATACTCTAAATTATTTATAATACCTGATACAATGTACATGCTATATAAGTAGGACTTTTTTTTTGGTTTTTGTTATTTTTAAATATTTGTTTTGAGACAGAATGTCACTAAGTCATTGAGTTGTCAGGTCTTGAACTTGTGATCTTCCTGCCTCAGCTTTCTAGAGCTCACATAATTGTTTTATTATTTTTTTAGGAGAAATGACAAGGAAAAAAATGTCTGTAAATTTTCAGCATAGTTTCTTTTTTAATATTTTCAGTCCTTGGCTGGGTAAATCCATTGAAAGGAAACCTGTTGAGATAGAGGACAATGTGTATCTGTAGTTTTTGTTTATTTGTTTTGGTAAGAATTTAAGTGGAGAATGTTTAAGTTTAATATATTTTCTTCTCAAGCAGATAATTATCTCAGAGTAATT
>NW_004624769.1:19939006-19956103 GCF_000247695.1 Heterocephalus glaber
GATTTATTAATCATGTCTTGCACTATGAGCACAATCTTTGCTGTTATCTGAGTAATTATTTCTGATTTCATTTTTCCCAGATCCTCTTTTGTTGCCAGTTCAGAGAGTTCAGTTGGTTGAGTATTAGATTGTTCCATCTTGTTCCCCTTTCGGGTTGCTGTCGGTGATCTGGAAATCTGTTTTTGAGGCTTGTTTACATGTCTTCTCATTTCCACAGGTGGGGGTGCTTCTGGCATCTGTGCAGTTCACCTTCTCTGCCCTAGGAGCATGGAATGGTGGTGGGGTAGCTTCCTTCTGGGTGCTGGGACCAGCTCAGCTTCTCTGCCCTAGGAGCCTTTGAATTATTTTAAAATAAACTTTACTTTGCCATTTTATCTGTTCTTTATTTTCTATCATTTTTTCTTTTATATTCATTGTGATTATTGTAATTTTTTCTTTTCCTTTTAAACATATATTTTATTTACTTATTTCTGTTATGATGTTATTTGTCTCCCCCAGTTTCTAGCATTATCATTTCTTTTTCTGTCTCTGTTGTCCTTGTTTTACATTTTTTCTACTGAATTCATGTTTTCTCTTCTTTCATCTATACTAAAAAACACTGAAGCACCTTTCCTTCTCCTTTTCCCTTTACCTTTCTTAAGTGTACTCTTCTTTCCTGTATTTAAATTCATTGTAATATTTTTGTCAATTTGGCATTTAATTTCATGTCTCTTTTTTTCCCATTTCTTTTATTTCCATATATTTTTCTGTCATCTAAGAATTGTATTTCTTTTCTTTATTTTGACATATATAGTATATTTTTGTTTGTTTTAGCTGGAGACTTCAAGTCTCCAGGACAGAGAGCTCACCTGTAACTGTGCTGGTCTGATTTGATTGCTTTGGCTTCTTTTCACTGTGTAATGGGTATTGGGAGGCAGATTTTGGTCAAGTTGCTTTGTTTTTATGTTAACTATAGTTTTAAATACTTCTGAGGCAGTTTACTCATTTTATCAATAGATTCATATTTACAATTTTTTTAACCAATGAGTTTCTATTGATCTTTATTTTTTATTGAGAGGAGATTAAACAATATGCAAGAGTAATTTAGCAGGAACAAAGTTCTGGTTGATATCTTGATGTCCCCCTAAAGCTTCATGTGCTCATAGGTGGGGCTTTGGGGAGGTGATTGGATTATGGGGGAATGACACTCATCAATGAATTAGTCCATGTATGGGTTTATAGATAAATATGATGCTGGGAGGTCAAACCTGGTTGGAAGAGGTAGCTCACTGGTGGTGTGGCCTGGGAGGGTCTATCTCCTTCTGTTCTCTTTTGATAGTGCTCTGTGCTGCCACTGTGTCATGAGCTGTTTCTTTGCCATGCCTCACAGTCATTCCACCATTCAATGGAGCCAGCAGACAATGGAATGAAATCTCTAAAAACTGCAACAAATATAAAACTCTCCTTCCTTAAATTCCAGGTGTCAGCTATTTTGTCCCAGAAATGAAGAAAGTAACTAAAAAAGATTTTGGTGCCAGAAAATAGAATCATTTCAGTGATGCTCCCTGACCATGTGGTTCAGAAGTCTTTGCAACTGGCTTGTGGAAGGAGGAGTTTGGAAAGATTTGGAAATGCAAGGTAATGAATCAACCCTAGAATGCTGTAAGGCAAGCTTGATGGGATATGCTGGTCAGAGCCCAAAAGACAAGAATACTGATAAAAACATAGCCAGTAAACATCAGGCTCAGGAGGTTTTACCTGTAAACAAGGACTACCTTGGCATTTTGATTCCAGGCTGCATGTGTTATGCTCTACCAGAAAATTTGTTGATATTTTCAATGTCCTGAAACATTGCAGGAGATTGAGATTAAGGCAATGGATTAATTAATCTGGCAGAAATTTTAAAGCAGTGTAATGTTGAGGCTATGATATAGCTACTGTCTGAAATTTTAGCCAGCTATATCTTGATAGCCACAACAAGGGTGTGTCTTCCCTCTTTGGAGACACACCCAAAACTGTGCTCAACTAATCTGGTTCAAGTTGATACAACAATTAACTATCATAGTCCTTTTTCCTTGAGCAGTCTTTCCAAAAGATTGCTTTATAAATTATTTTAAGTATATAAAGTGTACTTCTGTTAGATCTGTTTTTTTCTTTTAAAATTTTTGTCTTATTTCTGTTATCCTTTTTCTTTCTTTTTTCTTAGATTTAGCCTGCTGTTTTCCCTTATACCTTGAATTGAACATTTAACTCTTTCATTTAAAAATATAAACTTGGGATCTGGGATGTAGCTCAGTGGCTCTGCTCCTGTCTTGCAAAAGCAAGATCCTGAGTTCAATTTCTGGTACTGCAAAAAAAGAAATAAATAAACTTACCTCTGAGCTCAGCCTTAACTGCACACAAATGGTTTCTTATGTAAGATTTACATTGCACCTTGGTTATGATTTCTGCAGCATCAATTTTGACATTTCTTTTATTGGGTCAAATACTTTTTTAGTTTGTAAAAATGTGTTTAGTTATTTTTAAAATTATTAATTACTATAATTTCTGATTTTTGGTACACTGAATTGCATTAAAGAACAGTATCTATGTTATAGTAATTCTATTGTGTATTTAAGAATTTGATTATCCCCAAGTCTGCTAAATTTTTCTTAATGTTTCATGTTTACAGGAAAAGAAGATAGTTCTCTCTTTCTGGCATATAAATGTGAATATTAATTAGCCAATGGTTGTAAATTTTTTGTTAGTTTTTCTGTATCTTTACTAATGTTTGCCTCTTTGATTTATTTTTTATGCAATATCTAGGTCAATATCACAAGGAAAATTTGACAATTTCACCATGAATATAGGAAATCTTAGTTTTTTCTTTATGTAATTTATTATTTCATTAAATATGGACTCACCGTCAATTGATATCAGACACGGTTAATGTATACCATGTATACCAAGGAAATTTAATAATGGAGGAGCTAATGTCTATTTATGTTTTGTGTACTCCTTAATAATTAAAAACTATGTTTATACAATACTGAGATTTATTTCCTTAATAAATTAAGTCTAAGCCAATTCTGAAAGATGAATCATAGGATAAAGATACCATCAATATTACAAATGATTATTTATAATGATCATTATAAAGGAAATACTCATATAGTTTTATTATATCATATATGACATATACAAATTAAGACATTGCAGAAAAAAGAGAATGATTTTAGAAACTAAGGTGATATCAGTCAAAAGTAAGCATTAATTTTTAGTCTGATTATAAAATCACAATAAACATTCTTCAGTGCACTTGAGATTTTTAGAAAAATTGACTGCCTCCCAATGATCATTTAGATATAAATTGAACACTCATTTAATTTTCCAGGGAAAGAGTGTGAAAGTATACACAGAGAATGAGAAATTAAAATGAGGAAGGAAAGAGGTGTAATCTGTGAGAGAATGAAGGCATCTGCATACATTACCAGGTATATTTATAGGACACATAATCAAAACTACTTTGAAACATTCTGGAAGAACCTGAAAAGGCTTTATGTTTGGAAAAATTCAGGAGAAATCTTAATCTAGTAGTGTAAGAGGTGTCAGATTCTGATACTTGCCACCTGAAGAGGGGAGTATTTGTTGGGGGGGGTTAACATAAATAAAAAAGTTTTTATAACATTTAAGATAGAAGACTGATGAAACTTTTGTAACTGGGTACTATATCTAAGAAGACTTTTGGTACTGCAGAAGATCTGAAAGCAGGATAAATGTCTCAGATTTTTAACATAAGGAAAAAGCAGAGCAATAGAAGTTTAAATACTCTACAGAAGTCTGAAATTTTGTAGTCACTGTAATTTAATTTTATATGAATAAAGTAAAATAGTGGGTGCTCTTAGGACAAGACCTAGATTCTTTTTACTCTCATCTTATGTGAGTGTTGGCTGATAATTTTCAGCTATCTTCTTCATAAAAATACCGTTGTCCCAACAGGATTCATGTTACTTACCAATGCATCATCTACATGCCCACCCTCACATTCCCCCAGGCCACCCTCTGTCAAGGCCAATAACTATGCCATGGGATATACAAAACCCTGCTATTTGCTGCAGTTTCTGCTTTGGGTTTCCCAATTGGTGGTAAGCTTGAGCTGATATGTCCTTGTTCAGATTTAATTCTTCTAATTTACTCTGTCCTCCTAATGTATACTTCTACCAATAAATCACTGGTACATGAATCCTGTAAAATAATGATTTTTAAAGCTAATTTGACAGAGCTTTGAGGCATTGCATAGCAGTTATTCAGTAGCCCTTCTTGAGTAGCTAAGTCCTTACCCCAGCCATCTTTATCAAATTCTCTTCTCCCAGGACATGTCACAATCACCCTGATCTCCTCAGGGCCAAGGACAAGACACTGGGACACATCTTATGCTTTAAGATCCACTGAAATTATTTAAATGGGTCAATCTTAATCCTGCTTACTCTCTTTTCCTTTTCCTTTTACAGAAACCATAATAATAATGGTACTTGCCTACAGTATTTTGCTCTCCTATGGCTTCATGACCAAACTAAGTGATTTCTTGAATGGCCCCTGTGGCTATATTATTCTCAAGAGCCGTGAGCATAGTAAAGCTATAAAACTCTTTCCAGTTTCTCTTCATTTACATCTGGCCTCTTAATACCAAGGAAATATGGTTAAAACAAATCCTCATGTAAGATCCTGTTTCTAAGGGAATCTGATTAAAATAGGTGACAAAATCAGGATTATACATATATTTTGGCAATAACTTTGGATCTCAGAGATCATAGATCAGTGATTTTTAGTGTGGGCTGTATGTATGAACCAGGCACTGTTGAAGTAATAATTGTGTGTCTGTGAGTTTGCATGTCCATCCTTGTACTCCCATAGATTTTGATTGAGTGAAACTTTGATAAAACTATGAGCTTTTGTGTTTTTAAAGTCTCCATATTTAGTGAAATGGCACCAAGTTTGAAGAACACTAATGAAATCCTTCACTTTCTATTTTGTAACTATTATATCTATGTATGTATTCATTATGTTGATGCATATTAGAAGTGAGAAAATTGTTAGACCCCTAATATTTTCTCACTATTATAATTTTTTATGTCTCTGGTCTTTACTTTTTTTAGCATTCTTCTTCCAAACTGATCAAATTTCAGTTGTTTTATTTAACATCAAGAAAATTATCTCAATACCCGAAAATACATTTTATATTTTTAATGAATTAAATGACTGCTATGTAATTTTCCAGATAATATGGATACTTACAGAATAAGTACGAAAAGTGCAAATGTCTGTACAACAATTAGTACAGAGCAAGTACTAACATAATTTAATAGTTCACCCCTCTCTCCTACCATTTTTCTTTTCTTTCTGTGCTTATTTTTAAAAAAATCAATACTTGATCAATTGTGGCTATTTGACCATGGGATTTATAACTTGCTTTTTTTACTAACTTTGATTTAACTGCATGTTATATATACTCAACTATCTAACACTTTGATGGAAGTTTCTTAGTTTATAAATACTTGTCTCTGAATTATAATAAAACAACATGAAGTTTAAATGAAGCCTTGGGGTAACTAAAACATATAAAGTCCAGAATTTTAAATAAATGAGGTTTATTGAACATTAAAAACAAATACATTAGATTTTCCATAGAGAATAATTTATTGTTGGTTATATTGAAGATAAATATTAACAATACAAATAAGATGCAAACATACATTATTAGTATGCTAAACATCAATTTTATTTGGCTTACAGCTTTGATGTTGTAATGTTAGTGTTCACTGACATTTATTTTGGGGTATAATATTGTCTCAGTTGCTGTCTGCCTTTATAATATATAGTACAAGCTATTGTCAAAGGTGACTTTAGGAAGCCTTATGGAACATTCATTAAATTTATAGCAGTTATAGAAAAATTGAGCCTGGAAAATAAAAAAACAAAAATAACTTATTTTTAAGTTTTCTTATACAAAACAACATTTTTCTAAAATTTTCTTACTCTCCTCATTCACCCACAACCAAAATAATTTCTTGCCTCCCTCAACACTTCCCACCAAAGGTAAGGTTCTCTCTAAGAAAACTCCATAATAAGAACTTCATTGATGTAATATTTGCTAAAATTTAGTTTACTGATTCCAAATAAAATCCCCAATAGATTATTTTGAAGAACCACAGACATTTGCTGTCTAATGGAAAACAATGCATAATAGAGTGCTTATTGCTGTCTCTTACTCTTTTATATATGTATGTGTTCATCATAATCTATATATTTAAAATGAAACATGCTAAAAGTAAGGCAAATGAATACTCTGATTCCATAACAATTGAAATTAAATGCATTAGACAAGGTGCCTTTATACCTTGGATAGACTTTTGTGCATTTAAACATATATGAATCATTAGGTTAAATTATAATGCCTTAAATTTAAATCACTGAGTTAAGTTGTATTTTGACTTATTTTTAGGGAATACAGAATGCCTGAAGATATCTAGTCTAAAATTTTTAGAGATCAATGTGGGCCTTACCATTCTAGATAAGAAGAAAACTATTTATATTTAAAAGTTTAATAGGGAAAATAATACATATGGAAATAATATAAAAGTTAGAAAATAATATGAACGGTATAAAATTAAAGCTGAATCGTGCATAATAGACATTTAGTATGACTGACAAAAAACTTGAAGCTGTTATTTTTCTGTTTTTACATATGAAATGTAATTTTTAAAAATGTGTCTTTCCAAAGAAAACAGATTATAGCTCTAGAGTCTTATCGTAAAGTCAGAAGTTTCTGAGTTGCTCTATTGTTTTTGTTTTGATTTCTATATTTCATTACTCACAAGATTAATTTCTTATTTATTGAGTTTATAATTTATTTTTTAAAAATTATTCTATTGGTATCTGTTGATCTTTAATTTTAAGTGTTAACTGGCTAGGCAATGGTGCCTAGCTATTTGGTTAAACCTAAACTAAAGGAGTTTTGCCTGGAGACTGCAGCATAGGTGCCTTGCCTGAGTTTCCAGCCTGCAAACATCAGATTCAATGCTGCAACAAGTCTCCCATGAATTTCCACCCTTCCAGCCTGCTCTTCTGATTTCAAACTTGCCAATCCCCACAATTATGTAAACTAATTCTTTAAAATAAATATTTCTTTCTCACACTAGGTATGGTTACACACAGATATAGACATAGATATGGTTTCTGACTATCTTTCAACTTACACTTACAGATACAACATAATGTACATTCAATAGAAACCATGCATCAAAGTTTGAATTTTGTTGATCTTTTCCCAGCCTATCAATATGTGGTAGAGAACTCTCTTGTAATGCAGCAGTAAGTCATAAGTCCCAATCAGCAAAAAGATCATAAGCATAAAAAACAGAAATATGACAGTTCACTGTGATAAGATACAAGGGTTAGTAAGTTAGAGGTTTTAAATTCATTTTTAATTTATATTATTTTCATTTTACAATGGTTTTCCTTCAATTTAAGTCAATATCTTTAAATATAGATATAGTTATTTCACTATACAGATATAATCAAGGATATATAAGTTTATATTATGTGTAATTTATTATATCTAATCTGTATCTTTAGACCATATGTGTATCAATCAAGACATGCTATATATTATTTATGTTATATATAAGATTTTAAATATATAATCTTCTACTGTTACTGTCTCTCTTGAGAGCTTTAATAAAATACTTTTACATACTTTTCTGTCAGTGTATTTTCTTGCCTCTTACTGAGTAAATTTGCTTAATAAGTTGATTAACTTTTCAAATATATCATGATACAATTATGCTTCTTGCCATGTATATGATTTGCTTTTTTGTATCCCAAGAATAAAAACTTTTATAGTAATGTAATTTTTTGATTTTTTCTATAAATTCCTTCTCCATCACAAGACCAAATATATTATGTTTTATTTTCTACTCATAATTTTGTTACATTTAATTTAGTTATCCATGTGGAACTTATATTGGTATACAATGAAGATAAAGATAAAAAATTTATACTTTTCCCTCCATAGTTTATCCATTGTTTTAGCACTATTTTAAAAAGTAACCTATTAACTTGAAACATCTAACTTAGCTACCACTGCAAGATTTAGCAAATAAAAAGAAAATGGTCTATTACAATGGAATTTCATATAAAATGAATATTTTTACACTAGGTATATCCTGTGTAATATTTGAGATATACTTATAATAAAGATTTTTTTTATTTGAAGTTAGTTTTATCTGAATGTCCTTATTTTACCTAACTACTCTAAATTTTGCCATTATGGAATTTTTTCTGTGCCTCTGCATGTTCTAAGAAGACAATACACACAAGGAGAAAGACTATGGCTGATGAAATACAGTGAAAAAGCACCAAAGATAAAAGAACCCAGGCCTCTCTCCCATCATCTGGTCACATAAGCTATAAAGTTTTACTACTATTTTGAGATGTTTGCAATATTTTCCAATATTAGGAACTGAAAACATTTTAGCTACCATAGGTAATTTTCTTATACCTGAAATTAATATATATTTATTTTATTTTATTTGGGAGATATGATTGAATTATTCTCTAAAATAATCACATTAATACCCCTTTGATATAAACCTAATTTTGCATATATTTCAGATTAATTTAAGAATAGCATTGCCAGTATAAACTCTAGAATCATAGAAAATAAGAGATAGTGGTATTTTTAATATATAATAGTAAACTTTCCAACTATCTAACTTTCTCTGGTTATCACCACTTTAGACAATCTGCATAAAATCTGCAATAGAGAAGCATCATTTTTCAGCATGACTATACTTTATGCCTTTATAGCCTTAACCATTTTATTGTGCATCTCCTGCCCTACCTGGGCACTTAATATTTTAAAAGAGCAATAAAGTCATTGCTGACACAGGGTTCATCTCGAGTGCTAGAGATATATCAGGAAAGGTAACTAATCCCAAACTAAAGAAGGCATTATATGTCTGTCTACTATTGTTTTGCCCACTTTCTCCACATTTAAGAGAAGAACTTTGCATGAGTCTTTAGCAATACTAAGGATAAGCTAAACAACCTTTAAAAGTATTACACAGTGGGGAAGCCTAGGTAGGAAAAAATGTGAATTTCTGAATGTGGTAAAAATGAGTGCTCTTTAAGGAAAAGTTGCAATTTCAATATAAGGAATAGAAGTTTTCAACAGAATTAGCAAGAGAATTTTAGCATGTTATGATAACGTATGTTACTTTAAATGAAGTTCCAAATGTCTTCAATCTTCCATGTCGCTAGAATGCAGTAGCAAATGACATGTAATACTTAATGCAACTTCACCCACATGATGGTTGGATGTATCACAGAAACTTATCCTTGTCCTTATTATTAATTAAGATTATTATGATTAATAATTTCTTTCAAAAAACTATTCCCATTTTGCCAAGCTATAGTTTTGTACCTAAACTGATTTCATTAACTCAAATGTCAAATGTCACCTTTTAAATATCACCTTCTTCTATGCTTCAAACCAACAATTCTATCAAATATTTTAAAATAATTTCTTGTTTATTACCTTATTTTTATATCATTAAAATTAATTACATCATTTTTGATTTTGAAATAAGTAGGGGTCAAATGTGCTTCACTGTACATTTGTGCAGTTGCAGTAGCACACAGAGGAAGAAGACACTGGTCTTTCTGGAAATGTGAGAGTGCTCCTTACTCACTTGTGTTGCTAGACTGGATTAGGAAAATCAGGTCCAGAGCATGCTTTTCTGGCTTTTCTCTCTGTCCCAAAACTTAGAGACACATAAATGAACTTCTGTAATTTCTCCAAAGGATATTTTGTAGACAGTTAACAGTAGACAGGGTAAATGTAGACAATCATTTTTGTAACATAAAAGGTTAATACATTATTGGAAAATAGCTACTGAATAGCTACTATTTTCTACAAGAAGTTCCTTCAATGTGACACTATTGTAAATGAGAAAAATGAAACAATTCAAATTTCTATGTTAGCCCAAGATAAGAAAAGTGAACATAATGTAATATCTCTGGACAAAATTAGAAATGTAAATGTATATGTATATCTGAATTATGTAGGTGTTAAATACTTATTTTTGTTTTCTTTTACTAGGTAGTCAACAGAAGCTCAATTATCATATTCATCAATAACTTGGACATGATCAATTATACAAGTATTTTCTGAAACACAAGCAAAGAAATGAATGGATAATATAATATGCAGGGCAGTGGTATTCCTACAAGTGTGGTTTTCACCCACACGTGTATCTATTCTGTAAAAAAATAGATGCTTCTTTTATTTTATGACATAGTCAAATGAAAGGTTTTTTTAAACTATTTTAAAATGTTTTTGAAATAGTACTTATTAGAATTTAAAGGATGGAAATATACTTGGTTGGTTAGATTCTTCATAATGATGCTTAAAAATATCTTTTGACTAGCTAAAGACTATGAGTAACTGATGTTTTCTTTGAGAAGTAGGATTGAATTAAAGTATATTGAATGTATTTCTTAATTCCATTTTATAAAACTACTGAATAATTTGTAAAAATTCATACTCACTTTTGATTATATAAAATACTTTTCAAACTCTCACCAGTGACAGTATGATAATCTCATGTATACATTCTTGAAATTATTCTGTATTTACAATTGTAAAATATTTGATTCTTTCTTTTACATGAGGAAAGCATCTTCAGGGACCACTTAAAATGATCTTGAGAAATTTGGAAAGCATAGAGAAATACTACTTCCATCTTCATGGCAACAAACAAAAAACTAAAGATAAAGTGCTAAGTATTATTGTCGTTGGTTAAAAAATAAAGACCAACTCGGTCACAAGTAAGAAAAATATTTACTGAAGTGAAAGGATACTGAAGCTTTTATTTCTAATTCAGATGTTCAAATTATTTCATTATTTTTAAAGTACTCTGCAATATAAAATTATTCGTGGGTTTAATGGTCATTCAGTTGACATATGTGAAAGATTATTCTGCTACTCATGCTAATAGTTCTTGCCAGAATATGCTTTTCAAAATCTGTTCTCTTACACTGCATTGTAAATGACAAGTTGAATTGACGATAAAATTATGTGCATGTCAAATATGGTCCATTTTTGCTTGGCAGGAGCATATTAGTTGACAGATGTATCATAATTCTTATTCAAAATCTCATTTTTCATTTTTAATTACTCATAAAGACCAAAGTATGAGGATATGTCTTATATTAGCTTAATCTCTCCCTTTCCGTAAGGATTTTATAATAAAAATTAAAATAATCTAAATTGACATATATATGTCTTCAGAAGATATTTGGTACCACTAGCAATAATTATTCTACTCCTTTACAAAATGTCTTAATAAATTATGATTTGAACATCATTTTTTCTACAAATGAGACAAAGATACACTGTTATACATTCACGTTCCATTATTCTACTTTCTTAGACATTTTGTCATATTATGAGCTTCTACAAGGAAATCATTATCTTTCTTATGAAGAAAAAAATGAGGGAAGTCACTATTTCATTACTCATATTTCAAAAAATTAAATGATTTAAAATGCCTGCCCTGGGAGATCACTATACTTGCTTATTTGTGCTTTCATACACACTATTATCCTTAGGTATAATTCATTTTTGAATGCCAGACTGAGGTTGAGTAATGTTTACCAGATTTAACCTTGTTCATTTTAGTGATCAAAATAAATCCATTTAGTATGTGCAAAGGAGATTTAAGTGCTCATCCAGAGAAAACTTTGAAAGGCTAAAATTTTATGTTTATCTCTGACAAGCACTACCTATACAAACAATACTAGCAAAAAATGTGTAATAATCACAAGTAAATACAGGGTATATTTAAACTTTAAAATACATTCTTCATCTCATAATCTGGTGAACTTTGAGGCAAAGAAAAATCAGACTTTCAATCTTGTTTCTGGCACTGGGACCATGACGTACAATCTTCACCTTGGTGTCATGATTACTAGGTCTACTATTCAGATCTCTTTTCTAGGGAAGGCATTTTTTTTTTGTCATAGCAGGTTAAAAGGTTGTCCAGCAACTAACCCCAGTTCCTAGAGTGTTCTTCGATTACCCCCATCTGAAAATAGCTGTTTTCCCAAAGCTACACCCTTCCCCAAAGTCAGAGCATCACAGAAGAAGGAACCAAAAGGTCTGGCAGGCACTGGCTCTTGAAACTGACTACTGTACTGTATTCTTGGAATACTGATCACATCCATATATGGGGTGCTGTAAATGCTGGCATATTTGGATGGGTCTCAGAGTAAGGAGGTCCATACTGATGTGCAGGTAACATTGTCTCATATGATCTTTTCATTAGCTTCAGCAGTAGAGGAAAGAGATGCTGCATGGTGTTTCAAACATGATCCAGCAGAAGATTCATAATGCAGACTCCTGATTCTGGAACATGTTATCATGTTCATAGGTCATGCTATCTTAAAGGTAGTATTATCCACCGACTAACAAAGGAAGGAGGCAAAGCTTTGTTCACTGATGTGTTAGCTCAGTATAACTCTGCTTGCTTATAAGTAGTCTTAAAAGACAATTGAGAAGGAATATCCTCTTCTAAGCAGCGTTAGGTATTTCTTCAGTTGCTTAATTTGAATAGAAAGAGTAGAGTCCTTTGATTAGATGATATGTCCACTCATGTGCAATGAGAACAGGTTTGGGGATGCAATCAGAGTCAAGATGGAAGAACAGGGAAAAGACAGTTGAGGGACCTATGGGAGTGGATGCCAGGTATGTCTATCATTATTATTATTATTGTTGTTATTATTATTATTATTATTACATTGATTGCCCATCACAGAATATCCAGTAAGGAAACATTACTAAACACATGGTCATAATTAAATGGGCAATTAAATACATGATGTGATGGATGTATCCATAGCCCAGCACTGCCATAAAGGCCCATGAATAGAGGAGCCAAGGTGCAACAATTTGAGGCTATGCATGAACCTAAATAATGAGGTCCTTCTCACCATGTTTGATCCATTCACTATTGCTGCTGAATGTGCAATGTGCCAGCAAAAGGTTAACCATAATTTTCCAAATGAATATCACCCCTCAAAAAGGAGAACCAGATACTTGACAGTGATTATGATGCACTTGTTCCACCCCAAGATAGAAATTTATATCCACAGGAATTATACATTCTGAGTAGAGGTTCACTTTTCACATTAGGGCTTTAGTCAATAGCATTATTCAGTACTGAACAATTTTTTGATTGACCAAATACTAACTTATATAGCATCTGACCAAAGAATCTACTTCATAATAAAGGAACGTTTCAGTATCTAAAAGATGGGATATATAAATCCTAACACTATACCATCCGGAAACTGCTGGTTTACTAAAGTGATCAAATAACCTTTTGAAGGTCAGGGGATAATAGTCCCTATGTCAGGTACTCTCTTTAAATTAATGACCACTATATACTATAGTGCTGCTTCCTATAATAGGTAAAATCCTTACATCTAAGAAGCCAGGGACAGAAAATGTGGCTTCACATACCAATGACAGTGATTTTGTGCTTTCCTTCTCCGCAACTCTGAACCCTTAGAAGTCCTGAGTTAAAAAGAGGGGATGTTTCCACAAAGCAAGTCACAGCAATAGTATTAAACATAAAGCTACAGTTGGCATCCAGGAAGTTTAGACTCCGTATGTCAAAATAACAAATAAGAAAAAACATCTTCTTAGGGTGAAGATGAGAATGATTGGCCCTCGCTGTCTTGAGGACACAGGACTGCCGCTATACAGTTATGATAGGAAGGGTTTCTTTAACATCCACATGGTTACTTTGAACACACCTTAGGACTCTCCCAAATTTTTTAGTAAGTGGGAAAAAAAGAAGCTAGACCTTGAGGAAGCCATGATAGCCAGAGTTTTGGATGTTTCAGGGATTCAGATCTAGGTAAAATGCCTAAACCAACAGAAATGATAGCCAACTCAAACTAGTCCAAAATTTATGAATTCTTATTTTTCTTGTCCTCTTCTTTCTTACTAGAAATTTATTATTTTACATTGTCATTCTGAGTTATATGATATATTTCTTCATATAAGTAAAGAAAAATTAAAACAAAACTTAATGACTTTTTCACAGTCACTATTCAGGTAAGGCTATGATTGCAAATCACAGGTTTTTGCTTCAGTTTGTAACCAAGGTGCTGAAATTAAAAATTATAAAAGTTACGATAATTCACTTTGGATTACTATCAAAATGTTATCTTAAATAAATTATTCTGAAGATATTTCACTTAGTATTTAATTAATGTCAAAGTTTATTTAAATGCCAAGATATTTAAGTCCAACTTTTTTCTTTAAAAAATAGAAACACAAAAACAAGGGCTAGTTTGTGACACATTTTTTACATTTCCCTATGCAATTTTGATTGCACTCTCTCTGTAAAAGCAATTTGGCTCATTTGGAGTAAATCACAGAAGAAATTTCCAGTTCACTTACAAAGGTCGGTTAGAGCTTTGGGTCAGGATCTGGGATTATTTTTAGTCCAAACAGTCTTATCCTTATGACCTATAATATGCTCAAACCAAGACTGAGGTTAGTAGAGACTTCATACAAATAGCAAAAAAGATTCATTTCTTTACTTGTTAGATGATATTTAAAAACATGCCAAACATAAAACATAAGCTATCACTAAAAAGTCACATTAATTTTAAAAAATTAATCAAGAAGTTTAAAACCAATTTAATTATAAAACAGACACAGATCAGAATGATTAAATGGAAACAAATATAGAATATTAAAAATAGCGTATTTGGTTTTTCTGCATTGTACTATGCTAATTTTGTTCTTGATAACTTCTTCAAGCCTCCATTTATCCAAGCCTAAAATGATGCCGACATAGCCACATACTCTCTCTCTACCCATGAGCAAACGTGTAAGTTTCCTTATCTATAAAATCTGAAAATTCAATAAACAATCTTTAAGCTCCATATTTTACGAATCCAATATTTGTCTTTCTTAAATTACAGACTTTAGAAATTCAATAGATAATGAATACAAAATGATTTTTTAAATAGCAAATACTATGCAATTAAATTATTTATAAATATGTAAACTTTTTTCACAAATAAACATGTCACAAAACCATGAAAGCATGGTCATCCAGGTCTATACAAAATTAAATATTAACTTAAAAAACTATGATAACATTCTTTAAAAATCTATGATAATATGAAATATAACTACCACAAAAGAAATAAAAATTTTAAAAATTAAAATAAATGTGCCATACTTTTGGTATTTTTTCTGTAATAATAAAGTGATAATAAAGTTGTGATCAGTTGTGAATTTGACTTCAGGCTAGGAAGCTTCTGGCATGGAGAAAAGTCTGCATAAAAGATCTAAGCATTAGAAATTCATTCCCCAAATGATTACAATGAGAGTGAATAATTCCTTTTTAAATTTTCCCTTAGGGTCCTCAATTTGTTTTACACTTCTAATTGTTTGTAAAAAATCCATTTATATGTTACTTTATAAAGTCAATGTTGCCTCATGGTGACTGTCTCTACAGATAGAATTTTGTCTCTTTTTTTCTTCCTTCAACTCATATTTATTTCTTCATAATCCCTACATATTAAATACTTTCTAGTAATAATTTCAAACTTCTAAATAATAACTTTAAAACAAGCATTATTAATATAATTTATTTTATTATTAGCATGAATCTTAGATTTGAGACTGAAATAAATTCGTTTACATGAGCATTTATTCTTAAATAAAAAACTAAAAATGAGAAATGTAGGAATCCATCTAAACAAATCTGTTATTACTTGTTTTGTTCAGCTTTGCACAACTCTTTCAGTCTTGTTCATTACCACTGTATTTTGTTGGACTTTGCTTGCATTCTATTTCAGTTTCCTCTATAGAAAGACAAAAAGATTTGTAAGGTTATACATTAATGTTAATAATTTGCTCTTAAGAGTAATCATCACCAAAGAAAGTAAAATAACATAAAAGCTTAACCCCTCAAAAATGTCCAAAGCTGAATGGCAGCATCAAGACTCATTTCCCAAAACTACTTTGAAAGTGAAAAACTCATTTTATAATTTTGCTCCAGGAGTGACCAGTAAGGCCTCTCAGTCTCTTCATATTCTGCATGCACATCCCAAAGCAGGAAATTGCTGCAGTCTGAGCAGTTTTTAGATGAAAAAAAAAAAAATGAGTTCAATTAATATTGGAGAAAATTTAAAAAGGACATAATTCTAGTGAAAGAAGACCCAGATAGAATGCTTTGGTAAGCTTCATGTTTATTGATGTCCAAATTTAATCACATTGTTTGCTTATATTTCTAGACTCATGAGTTTAGTTTTAGGAAGACTGCATTATATGTTAATAAAGAACAAATTATAATATGGTGAATTCATTTTTTTAAGATCTAAGATATTGAAAAGCATTCTTTTCTCTATTAATTGATGATTTTTAGTAAGTCTAAGATGTTGAGATTTGTCTTTTAATTTCCTGTAGCTTGTCACCATTTTAATAATTTACAGAATTCTATACCCTGGAACTACCAGAAATCAATCATGTAAATAATTTCTCCTGATTCTGAAATACTAACCCTGCATATGTTGTGAGGGCCCAGACATTATGTTCTGAATAATATGTTTGACAAAAGAATCATCTTCCTTAATGTCAATAATTTTAATTGTAATACAGTAAAAACAAAGGTAAAATATTTTATCTATATCTAAAGCATCCACATAACTAATCTTTCAAAACTTCAATTCTAGCAAGAGACAAAAATTGAGATTTAAAAATGTACCCAACTGAAAATTGAAACATAAAGTTGGGAAACTAAAAAGCAATTCTCATTAAAGTGTGATTCAGAGATAGAGGGAAAATATTAACCTAGAAATCAAGAAATTCTGTTGGATATAGGAAAAAATAATGGCCCCTTGATAATTTGTAAGTATTGGCTCTTAAGTAGGTTTAGGTTAGAATTCACATTTCACCTCTTTACCCCCTAAAACACATAATGAAGATTAAATTTAAATATACCCTGGCTTGATAATGTAAATTATTACATTTAAAGTAAAATAATTTTT
>NW_004624769.1:19999610-20075839 GCF_000247695.1 Heterocephalus glaber
TAACACAAAATATTAATGTCTTACCTGTTACATATAAATGTATAAATCATTAATAGTAAAATACATCATTAATAATATAAATGTATAAATACTATGATATGAGTCATTGAAATGAAGACTGTATTAAAATCAAGAACCTCTAGAATAGTCAAGAACTACTTTCAAGTTTCTCTCTTGAGATAATGGGCTATGTATAACTACTACTACTCTACATGAGATACTGTCAGTAGAGGAACACATTGAAGGAAAATTTTGAATTCAAGTTATCCAAAGAGATATGACTATTTGCACTTTTAAATGCATGTTAGCCTCTCAGAACTTTCAAGAGTAAAGACTTATATTTAGCGCTTATCTCAAGTAAACTGAGATCATAAGATTAGATGAGATTAATTAGAAAAAGTAAAACAACATGACTAAAAGAGTGATGAACAAATCACAGAATTGCCAACACAATTGCAACACTTAAAAAGCCATTGGCTGAAGAATCATAAATAAAGGGAATGAAGAAAGTGGAATTGAGCCACCCAAAAGGATAACAACAAAACAGTGCCCTGGAAGGCACAGTGTTTTGGACAGAACTGATAGTAGTTCTAACCGACCATTCATTCATTCTTTAACATATGTATTTTAAGTGCTATTATGTGCCAATCACTGCACTGGGCAAAGGCTTGTGGAGCTGAGCTAGTCAAACAAACTCTGAGTAAAGCCTATATCCTCCTCTAGGAAGAGATAAAATATAAGTAAACCAGGCCTGTATGGCTGAAAAGAGGAGGAAGTTTCACTGCAGAGCTGTTCAAGGAGTGTGGTGATGCAGGTGGTAAAAGGGAAGAGTGCAAGAAGATATGGGATGCGGGTTTGGAAAAAGCTCCATCATTCGAGGCCTTAAAACAAATTTGGTAGAGAATGTTACATTTATTTGGAGTAGCATAGGGAAACTTTAGAAAGTTTTAAAGAGAAATGCCATTATATGGCATATTTTTTATAAGACTCATTCTATTGCTCTTTGGAGAAAAGATTGTGGGAAAATGAAATACAGCAAGTATGGAATTCTTTTTTAAAATCAATTGATTTTTGCAAGTTTTTATTTTTTAATTAGTACAGGTTTGCAGTGCATAATGATTACATTCCTCATGAGTAGTTGGTGCAAGTATTTAATGCATCTCAATTCTTTCTTCATTCCTTTCCTCTCCAGTCCAACCTCTCTTCCTCCATCTCTTGGTCCCCTTTCTGTTTGCAAAAGATCTCTCTCCCCACTCCTTGTTATCTTGTTATTTTGCTTTTTATTAATATTTTGGATTTTTCACACAAGAGAAACCATGAAATATTTAAACTTGTGTCTTTGATATATTTCACTTAGTATTATGGTCCCAACATAGGACTCAAGTCTATCCTTTATAGCACAATAGTACTCTATTGTGTGTAAATATCACATTTTCATTATGCATTCATATATTGATAGTCATATATGCTGCTTCAAAGATTTGGCTGTGTATCACTGTAATATAATGTCTTTAACTGTTTTGGGAAAATGCCTAGAAGGCAAATAGTTGGATCAAAAGGAATTTCTATTTTTATTTTTTTGAGAAATCTCTATTCTGATTTTCATAGTGATTATAATCATTTACATTCAAAGTGTGAAATTCTTATACAAATAATTTGTCAAAAAGAAAAGAATAGATTAAGAGTATAATTATATTGTAGGCAGGGGGGATTTTAAATATGACAGATGTGGGCAGGTTATACATTCCAGAGGAGAAGCCTGTGGCAAAATAGGCAAAGATAGCAGACAATATTGGGTGTTTGATACAGTAGACTACTAAAGTGAACAAAGCTTTAGTTTGAGCTAGAAGGATATTGCTCTGCCATTGCATTATGGAACAGGGAAAAGAAGAGAAACTAGCCTACCTTATTTTATAAAGGATTTCAAAAAAGCCATTTATCTTTCTCTTTTATATAATTATTGACTTCCATGCATTTCTATATTTTATTGTCTTAAAATATTTTCCTCACATTAAAAGTGTTTGATAATAATGCCCACAAAGCACTGCATATGTCATACTTCTATTTTCAGTTAATTTATTTATTTTCCTAAAACAAATTTTATTTATAAGAATGTTTAAGTGAGACAGTGCTTGTAATTATGATTACATCAGTGTTTTATTTCTGTCACAGGAAAAGTGTTACAGAGAGATATGGAAGTGTCCTATGTTTAGATATCATGTTAAATCTCTGGATGTTAAACATTTTGATGGTCTCATTGTATACAACATATAACTAATAAATTACTGTGAATGTTTGTATTTTATATTATATAAAGTCATTTCAAATTAAAATAAATGTTTCATTGCAGGTAAAAGAATGAAGAATTAAAATGACATATTAAATGTGAGACTAATAAAGCAAGACATAACCTTAAGGCAGTCATAGTTCAAGAGTCCTAGTTAAAACAAGAAAATGTATGGGGAAGTGTTCTCATTGTAGAAAAAAGTCTCTTTCTGTTGTATACTCTTACATTAGATTTTGATCAGAAAAAGGCATTGCATTATAACATGAAATAAAATAATAATTTTGATTGAAATGTACTTTATTTTTTTATTTTTTATTTTTTGGTACTGGATATTAAATTCAGGTCCTTGAAAATGTACTTTATTGTAATAATATTTTATATATATTGTTTTAAGAGCTAAGAAGACAAATGTATATGAAATTGTCTTGCCTAAATATTTTGACATACGTACTTCCTTTAGCCATATTATCTGAATTCACTTAGTGTAGAAATTATTAGTGATTATGAGCATAGCTATATATCACTTAGTCCCAGGAACATTTTCCTCAAGCTTTTCATCTACTTACCTGCCATCACCATACAGATTTCAAAAGCATTCTCACTTTCTGATCATCTGACGTGTCTGACTGGCATGCTCTTGAGCTAGTGTGTATAGTAAGTGCTGTGCCCTCTATTTTGGAAAAATGAAATGATCCATGAGAAAGAGATAATACAAA
This sequence comes from Heterocephalus glaber, assembly GCF_000247695.1. Next base: position 20,002,614 of record NW_004624769.1, read on the forward strand.
AGCATTACATTTCAGGAAAAATTTCAATGCAGACTGGTCCCTGGTGTTACAGATATTGTATTCCAGAATACACTGTGTAAATTAAAAATTTGGATTGCATAGTTTATGCTCTGTGTCTTCCTCAATCATTCTTTTACATCTTGACAATGTGTGAAAAACTCTTCACCTAGATGCCAGTTAGGACCATGCACTTTCCATGTGATAAAGATCAGAATTTACTGTTGATGTAATAGATAAGAAGGTATACATCAGATAGTCTTGGGAAAACAGATTCGCTTTAGAATGCAGAAAATAGATGGAAAGGCAACCCAGTTCTAGCTAGGAGGTACAAGTGCACTCATAAAATGCCAGTTCATATTGACTATTTTCAGTGGTCCACCCACCTATCACAGTATGAGTAAGCCTATCCTGCCTCTTCCACCTGAGGGCCATCTGCATGCAATGTTGCTATCTGTTGCAGATATAGGACACACCAAAATGTGTATGTAAGGAAAGGAAAATGCAGACTCAGTAGTCTCCACACCTCATTGACCTGGAAGAAATGAGGAGGGGAGACTGGCCTATTTGGCCTCTAGATTCTCCAGATTTCTAGATTTCTGAAACATTCTGTTTTGGTCATTCAGTATTTCTCTGCAAGTTTTGACAAACCAACCTTGGAAACATAAACTATTCATTCTTCCTGTGAAATTGAATGTTTGCAGGAATTTCTTAATATCTTCATCCTAGCTACCATTTTAAATTCAAAGCTTGCATTCAATCCTTAAAAATAAATAATATTTATTCTTTATTTTATCACCTTTTCATTTCTCTGAAATAAGTAAGGATGTCAAAAAAAGATTGTCACAGAAATCCAAATAAAATAGCATTTCTTTGGGAAACCAAGAATGTAAATTCAGATACACTGAATAAGAACAGTTCTGAATAGTAACCCCTAAGACAAGCATAGGAGAGGTGTTTGTTTTTGGAAGCAGTGCAGTGGCTGGGCAGAAATCCTAAACTATAGGCTCATTTTGATTGGTTAGTAAATTAGGTACTCACAGCTGAGAGGTGCTGAAGGCAAGTGGATACTGACTTTGGTCGTTTATCGAAGTCTGTTGGAACAGCATGTAGTTTGACCTTCTGCATGTGTGTGCAACCCTCTTGCAACCTCTCGACTCCACTTTTAAAAAGCTTCAGCCTTAATTACCTCACTTTCTTCACACCACTATATTTTCATATTGTTCCCAAACATCTGAGAATGTATGAATTAATCCTTCTTCTTTTCAATTTTTATTTTTATCAGTACATGATTTTAGTGCATAGTAATTATATTCATGGTGGGGAGTTGGTACATATATATAACACATCTTAATTCTTTTTACATCCCTTTTCCCTCCCCACCCTCCCTGGCCTTTCCTATTTGTTTCCTTCCTATTTGCAAAATATCTCTGTCTCACTGTTTCCTATTATCCATCTTTTGTTTTTATCTATTTGGAAATGCTTTAAAGCAATGCATATACTAGATGTATAAATATTTAAATCATTTAAAATGTGAAATAGGAAACATCTACAAAATTTACTTTCTGTTCTAGGAGTTATTGGTTTTCAATATCCCCTTTCCTGCATGTACCATCCCACAACACTGATTGTAATGCAAACTAAATGTGACACCAAGCTATAAAATAACTGGAAGAAAGTTGTGATTGATTTATAATAAAAGTATATATTTTGGTCTTTGTACTCAATTTCTGGAAAAGATTTCCTAAAAATCTTGGAATTTTTTGAAAGATAGGGTGTTAGGAGCATTTTTTGTTCTAATGTTTAGGGTTTAACTCTGGTCCTCATTACATAAATTCTTAATCCATCAAAATATAGTAAGTGAAAGAATGACCTTTTATCTTAGTGGGCTTCTGACTGGGGGCTGGTCATTAGAAACACTAAGCCATAATCAAAAGTTTGGAACCTCCCCATCCTCCCGGAAGTGTAGAGGGCTCTAGATAGAGTTAATGATCCATTATGCCTCCTTGAAAGAAGTCTCCATAAAAATCCTTAAATAATAGATGCTGAGAGCTCCTGTGTTGGTGAAAGATTCCCATTTGGAAAGTGGTACACTCCACTCAACTCCAACGGCACAGAGGCACCTACATTGTGTCCTTCAAGCCCTCATCCTATCTAAGTAATAGATACGTCAAAAAAAAAAGATTGACACGAAGTCAAAAGAGATAAAATTTCTTTGGGAAATCATCTGAATTCTGAGCAATATCCTTTGTAAAGAACTAATAAACCCACATATACTGCTTCCTGATTTCTATGAGCTGCTTCAGCAAAGTAATAGACTTTGAGATGGGGCAGGGTATGAATTCTCAAGTTATAGCCATTCAGTCAGGCCCAGAGTTCTGAGTGACTTTTGAAGTAAGGTAAAAAACAATTTGGATTTTCCTATCTCACATAGAAACCAGTAAGATTTCAGATTTTTGTGATAGTAATTGTTATAGTTTAGATTGAAAATGTCCCCCAAATAACTCATCAGAGGTGGGGCTTTTGAAAGGTGATTGGATCGTGGTGGTGCTATACTAATCAGTAGATGAATCCATTGGTGAGTTCATAGTTAAACATGCTGTTAGAAGGTGGGGCATGGGTGGAAATGTGCCCCGGTTCCTTTCTTTTTCCTTGGTTATTCCTGCTCTCTAGCCTTCTTGGCTGTCATGAGTTGAGTAGCTTTGCTCCACCACACCTTTCTTCCATGCCATTTCTGTTTCTACATTGAAGACAGCTGACAGTGGACTAGACACTCTCATAAGTTTAAATAAGCCTGTCCTCTTTAAGTTGAATATGTCGGGTATTTTTCCAGTGAGGACAAGGCTGATTATTAGAATAATTGTTTTGTTGTTGTTGTTGTTGTTGTTGTTGTTGTTCTGTGGAGGATTTAGAAATTTTCTCAAAAATGCTTATTTAACACTTGCTCTTCTATTGCTGGTAATCAAAATGTGCTCCTAGTTTTCTATGTAACCTAGTATGTCTACCATTTTTTTAATATATAAATTACTGGAGCAAGTGTTGGTTCACAGGTATGATTCTCAGCCTCCTGCCAGTTTAATTGCTTCTTTATTATTCAATATAATCTTTAATGGATTCCAGACTTCTCTGTGTACCAGTCAGTGTATGTTTATTATGCATACAATTCAGAAAACACTTTGGGGGACAAAAGAAGAGGAACAACCTCCTTTTTTTTTTTCTTGTTGCCAAGTTGCTGAAATGAAAAAATGTTGGAAAACTAAACCTATTTCTAACAGCTGAAGGGTGAATAAACCAGGTGAAAAGGGACAGTTTAGATGGTAAAACTTTTAGGATATAAAAGGAGGACATAACTTAATCTGGATTGTGTTTGTAATGGAGAAATTCAGAATTGATTCATCTTGAAAGAAAATTAAGGTATTTTATAGCAAAGAAAAATGAGTCAAATGTTCATGGCATAAAGAATATGAAAGAGAAAATGTATAAATCACATTTAAGAGCTGAAGTGAAGGCTTTTAATAGGTGAGTATTGGGAGATAAGTTTATCTAATAGGTTAGTTCACATCATAAAAGTCTTCAAGTACACTGCAGAGGAATTTGGTGTAAATGAGAAATCACTGAAGTCTTTCACCAAGAGAACGACACAACAGAAGCAATGCCTCCAGACAGACCCTGTAGCAATGTGCACTGCACATTAGAATTTGGAGTTCAGGTCACTGTATCATTCTTAGTATTTAGCATTGTCTACATTGCAAAGCTGCGGAACAATCCAAAAATTCCCCTTAGATAACACTGCCTGTGTTATTTAGCCTGCATCACATTTCTCAAAGACATGAACTCCTCTTGATAGCAGTTGCCAAATCATGAAGCTTTCCTCATAGCTACTCTATTTGTTCACAACTCATCTATGTCTGAATAAGCCAGTCATACCTGAGACAGCACACAATATATTTATCCAGGAGTAGAGTATGGCAGTTCTAAGATTTTTCCTAAACTTAACTCTTGAGTTGTACGATAATATCTTTGATGTGTATAAAAATATTACAATTTGTTCATATCTGGAGTTAGTAGAAGCCCCAATGTTCACTTCCCCAAAGGATATTGCCTTCTAATATGCATTATGATAAAAGTCAGGCAGTTTATATGTTTTAAAAATTCACTCTATTTGGCTTTGTAAATAATAATTATGTGTATCTGAAATGGGGCTGAGGCAAATTAAAACAACCATCCTCCCAATCAAGTGGCCTGTAATGTTAGGAAAATCCATGCCTTTTAATTTTATGGCTGCAGTGATTGGTGTTCTATAATGCAGTGGATGCTGTTAACTACTTTACAAGTATTGTATCTAATTCTTCTTGTGGATGTTTATTTTCAAGTCTTACTTAAAGATAGATGTGATCATGTAGGTGAGTTCAAACTGAATGAGTAAATGAAGAAGTAAAATGTGGATTCTAAGCATAGTCCCTGCAGGTTGACTTCAAAAATTATATATGGTAGATGACAGAATATCTATTGACTCACATTCTTGGGTGAATATGAGGACATGGATCTTTCCATTGGCATGTCCAGTTACCCACTACTTTTACATGAGAAAGAAATCAACTTTCCTTATGTTTAGGCTGTTATGCATTTTGCATAAACTATTTGTTAAAAAAGAGTTTAGTCTGCCTCAGAATATATCTATAGTCAATATTTTATTTATTCTATTGAGAATAACAAAAAATGGTTTTGAAAAGTACAGTCAGAAAAATTTTAATAATAAATTTTGTAGTTAAGGAGTTAAAACTATAAAAATTGAAGAGACCTCTGGTCACATAATATTTATACATTTGGCACATATTTAGTATAACTGCGTATATTTAGATGACTAACGACTGTCAAGGATCTTAAAGTATAGTTTGTTGACAATAACATTTACATTATTTATAACAACTTCATTTTATGCTTATTATGTGTATATTTTAGGAGATTTTAAAAAATTAAGGGGATTTAAGAAAATTAAAATAGGTAAAAATAGAGTAAGGTAGGAAGAATATGTGTTAATATTGAACAGTATAGTAGGGCCACTATGCTTTACAAGAATCTGTTATATACTTTATGATGAATTAAAATAGAGGAGTTTGAAGAATCTAACGACTAAGATATGATACATTTATAATAAGTTAATGTTAATTAATCCGATTTGATAAGTATACAATGCTTGTCGGTATTAAATAATCATATTGTATCAAAAACCATATACAATTATTTTGTGTTGATTAAAATTTAAAACATAACTATGAAATTTTGGAATTGGAGAAATTCTTCCTATAAAGTAAAAAAATATTTTGAAGAAATTTTCTTTATCATGACCATTAAGTACATTTTCATTATATGGCCTGTATTTCTCACATTCTTAAGAAGTTGGCTATTTTGATTAGTTGACTGAACATTTATATGTAGAACATGATGTGTGTATCATGTGGCTACTTAATTAGTAAGTACCTTTTCTAAAGCTGTTAAAAAGATAAAAATGTCTAAAATGTAAGAATAATTAGAAGTAGATTTCAAAGCAACCATTATCCCTTTAAATATTATGGTAAAATGTCAATAGGGTTGCATCACAATATTTAATTCTAATTCACAGCTACAGCCAATAAAGTTTTAAGAATTTATCTTTAAACTATATTATAGCCCCCATTAAACCATTAATTTAATGGTTTTTGAAAGCTTATATGCTTTTTTTCTCTTTTTTTCTGTGACCGGATGATAAATATGAAGTAGAGTGAAACTTTTGTTCAAAAAGATAATGGGTTTCCAGTTAATTTCTAAAGATTATAATCTAATAGTCTTTCTAAAGAATTTTATAGTTCTAAAGGCAATTTTAGAACTAAGCTTATTTAAGTTGATTTTGTGTTGTTTCTGGTGGGTCTTTTATCTTTTCTTTCAGCTTCAGATTAGAAGCTACAGATGATCAATGCAATGTTGTACAATATTTTATGATCCTTACTTTGAGACATAGGCCCAAGATATAAAACTTTACTTTGCTACAGTAGCTAAAAAAAAAATCAACATTGATTAGGAATGTAATAATAATATCAACAAATGCTTCATTCTATGATTTTTATAATGCTTACTTTCCTTTTGGGGAGTTGGCACTGGTACATATCTTAGTTCCCTTTTTCATGCCCTTCCCCTTTTCTTTCTCTCGCACCCTTCCTTTCCTTGGTCCCTGCCAATTTGAGAAAGATGTATCTCACTGCTTCTTATCTGTTTTCATTTTGTTCCTTACTTATATTTCAGGTTTCTTATATAAGAGAAACTGTAGGGATAGAGACCCACAGGCAGGGAAAGATGAGGGATCCCCCACCCCCAAAAGAGTTTTAGGTGGCAGAGCAGGCTTAACCACCCATGAAAAGCTGACAGCCTGTGGTCACACTTCCTCTTTACACTGTACCCTGCAAAGCTTGGTTTGCTAAGATCAAAATGGAAAAAAAAGGAAATTTGACTCTAAAGGTGTGAAAGCCCCCAGGACCCTTCCCTAGTAAGGAGCCATATCAATGAATTAGCCAATCAAATAGGGGTGCCTTCAGCCCAGAGACAGAGTGGGCCCTTGGACACTATAAAATGAACCCCTTGAGCCTCCCTTCAATGGTGGCTCCATTTCAGATACCCCTGCCTGTCTCGCTGAGAGAAGGCAGCTGTACTCTTGCATGGTTGCTGAATAAAAGTTCAACTTTGCTTCTGTGCTTTGGATCTCTATCTGATTCTTCCACAACCTTCTTGTGTCATTGAGTCAGGTCCATGACTGTGGGGACTCTCCACCCATCTCCTCCCATGACATTTTGGGGGCTCGTCCGGGATGGAGGTAGAGACCTACAAGCAGCTTGAAGACATCAGACTCGGTCAGTACACTCAGCCTAGACACGGAGGGACACTCCATCCCTTTCTCAGCTCACTGCTTGGAGTAACTCCCCACCACTATCTAGCACTGTGGAATAAACAAGGCTAGGCCCCTCTTCTGGGTGTCAGGGGATCCTGGTTCTGACAGAGTGGTACCCATTCCTGACTGTTCTGGAGGGAATCCGGATATACGCTCAATAAGATTTAGTGGCCAGAGGGTCACTTAAGTGCTGACCAGCCTATGTCAATAAGTAGCTCTTCCAGCTCTGTAGTTTAGTGACCATGGGGTGAGCAGGAGGACAGTTAAGGACCCCTCACGTCGAAGCGATCACTGTGCCCCCAAGCTAGGGATCCAGATTCTTCAGAGACATACTGACCTCTATCTTTCTCTGTCTGAGCACTCTCTCCTGGCATACTGTGGATACTCCCCAGTAGGCTGCCCCTTCTGTCAAAGAGAGATCTATGATCACCCCTTCCCAGGAATTTCTGGGCCAATGCAATCTAATTGGCATGTAGCAGGGGCCCTCAGTTATTGGCTCCAGCCCTCTTTTGAGTTCCAATTCTTATGCCATCTCTTTTGCCATGAGCCCCCTTTTCCTGTCCCCCTTGATTCAGACATCCCAAGGGAATGGTATGTTTGGACACCTGTAACCATATTCCACTGTTTTGACATCTTACAATCCCCTCTTTGTTATCTGCAGCACTCCATCATATCCTTACCCCTTTTCACTCCACAGACCAGGCACAACTCCCAGCCTCATGCATCTATGCCACATAAGGAAGCCAAAAAGTCTAAGAGGCTATTCTCAACCCTTTAAAATTGAAGGCTTATTGGGAACTCCATGCCTTTGAGGAATGCTAATATCAGAGACATCTGGGATATAGAAGGAGTTACCATGGGCCTGGCCCCAGCCCCCTCAGAGGGAGAGGAAGTCTGTCAATTGCTGTACCGTTTTACTAGTGTGGGACACAGATTCCCAGCATCTGAAACTGGGATATGGTCAGGGGAACTTTTCACCATGAGTCCCCATCCAGAACCCCATCTGTCCCACCTAGGCCTGTTAGAGGAGACAGAGTGGTGTTCTCCCATCCAACCCAATTACAGGATAAGATTACTGATAGTCTAAGTTGCAATTTCTACTTGGGAGGGCCAGCGGATCCTGTCCAACCAGGTTTTTCTTCTTCTTTCCTTCTGTTTCCTTTCCCTTCCTGAGTCTAACTGTAAGTTCCCTCCATTTCTTTCCTCTCCTAGATGGGGGCTGAGTCTTCTGTTATCCCGCCACGTTCTCCTCTGGACTGTCTCCTTAAGTATTGGCAAGACTTAGATCCAGAAAATTTAAAGAAGAGGAGACTGATCTTTTTCTGTACTGAGGCATGGGGCCAGTGTTCTTTGGGAGATGGAATCCAGTGGCCTGCTGGAGGAAGCTTAGACTACAATGTCATCTTACATCTAGATCTCTTTTGCAAGCTAGAGGGAAAGTGGAGTGAGATCCCATATGTCCAGCTCTTTTTTGTCCTGCGGACCACCCAGAGTGGATCCAGCAGTGTCACCTGGAACCCACTTTGCTGCTAAAGCGGACCTCTGATTCCCTCCAACTAGAGAAGCATACACTCTGGCAAGGGATGAATCAGGAACCCGCACCTCCCTATAGTGGAGAACCTCCTGTGTCACCCTCAGCACCTCCAAAGAGTCTCTATCACCTTAGAGGAGGGACTAACCAACAAGTCCCCTTCACTTACCCAGGACTGGGGAACATAGAGAAAGACCTCTGCAATTTCACTGAGGACTCTGATAATTACATAAGGTCTTTTAACCAGGTCTCCACCCTCTTTAACATAAACTGGAAGGATATCATGTTTATCCTCAAGGAAACTCAGCAGTGGGGACATTGAGAGAGTTTTGGTGGCTATGACTCGGGCAGCTAACTCCTACATGAGACACATAGAGGGAAGACACTCAGAGGGACGAGATGTAAATATGTTCCCATAGGAGATGAGGCCATTCCTTGGGCCAATCCCCATTGGGAGGGACCTATGAGGATGGCACCAAAAAGGAGGCCTGATTGCATTTTTTGTATTGCATCAAGGAGGGTCCAAAAGGGGCTGAACTTAACCCTATCAATTATGGAAAGTTAAGCCAAATATTTCAGGAGAAGGAGGATCCCCCAATAGTTTTCTTCCAATGCTTCCAGGATGCCATAATTAAGTTTACTCAGATTGATCCCAGAAGCCCAGAAGGAAAGTCCCTATTGCAGTATAAATTACTAATCCAGACTGTACCCAATGTCCACAGAAAACTTCAAAAGCGAATGGATGACCCAGAAAAGGAGTCCCCTGTGGTAAATGAGTTGGTCAGGGAAGCTACCAACACCTTCTACAACAGGGATATCAAGGTTAAACAAGAAAAGAGTGACAGACATAAACAACTGTTGGCAGCACTCAGAAGAAAGGTACCAGATAGGGTGACTGGGGAGCCTACAGGTCCCCCCTCCAAATTCTGTAGGTATTGCAGGTCTCAAGATCATGCAAAATGAGACTGCCCTCTTTGGAAGGCCAAGAGGTCCCCTAATCCCTCCCAACCTTGCTTCAAGTATGGGAAAACTCACTGAGCTGATTGATGAGTGCCCTCTGAGAGCCCAAGACCACAAAAGTCTCCAATGAACTTCCCTGGGGTTCCCCACTTTAGCCCCACTTGCTCCAATACTTCCAACAGAACCCCAGTTTACTTTGACAGGGGCACAACCTGTAAGCTTTCTCTTGGACACACGCACCAGTTTCTCTGTTCTACATGAGTCCCCGAGCCTCTTTCCACACTCTCAACCTTGGTTCAGGGAGTCTTGGTTCAGAAAGTCTCAGGACAAACTGTCAAGAGATTCTTTTCCAAGGCTGACTCTTGCTCTTGGAGAGACTTACACTTCTCCCATTCCTTTTTTTTTTTTTGGTATTGAGGATCGAACTTGGGACCTTGCACTTGCAAAGCAGGCGGTGGAACCACTGAGCTAAATCCCTGGCCCTCCCATTCTTTTTTGATCACACCAGAATCTCCCATTCCCTTGTTGGGAAGAGACATTCTGGCCAAGGCCAGAGCTCAACTTCTTCTACCCTTGGGCCTCTATATTCCCCAAGTGTGTCACTTGCAAGAGGTAGATATTGACCCCACCATCTAAACTGATGGCTAGTCAGTGGGAAAGGCTGTAAAACCTACCCCAGTCACTATCCACATGAAAGACCCTCTCTACTTCCCTCACCCGAAGCAGTATCCACTTAGACCTGAAGTGAGGGAAGAGCTGAAGCCAATCATCCAAAACCTCTTGTGTCAGGGAATGCTACAGGAAACTGTAAGCTCATATAACAATCCCAGTCTTGGGGTCAGGACTGGATCTAACAAATGGAGATTGGTCCAAGACCTGAGGTTTATAAATGAGGCTATGATCCCATTTCATCCCGTGGTCACCAATCCTTACACTCCGTTATCCTAAGTACCAGAAAATGCTAAATGGTTTTCAGTTTTGGATTTAAAGGATCACCTCCATTGTGTATGGAGGCCACAGTCCTCTGGACAGGTAGAACAGGCTAATGGGGTCCTGAAGCAACACCTGTTAAAGCTATCACTGGAGTGTCAGGCACTGTGGAGGCAACTCTTGGCGGTGGCCCTCATCTGGGCCGGAATGACTCCAAGTTTCCACAGTTTGTCTCCCTTTGAACTTCCCTATGAGAGGTCTTTCTTTCAGAACCATCTCCTCATTAATGAGGAGACCCACCAAGCCTTATGACAGGTGTAGGCCCTAGCCCAGTTCCAGCAAGTCCTGTCCATCCTGAGAGACCGAGCCTGGACCCACTCCTACAGACACCCTCTCTTTCACCCAGGAACATTGGTGTTGGTAAAGGCTCTGGATGCTCAGAGTCTAGCCCAGCCCCAATGGGAAGGCCCCTATGTACTCCTCTTTTTCACACCCACACCCATCAAGGTTACAGGTCACAATGCCTGGATCCACCACTCTCTCATCAAGCCATAGGCCACCCTGGCTGGGATGGTTTTGGAACAGACAGGTTCTTGACTGGATGCTTGCTAACCAGGGAGGTGTATGTGCCATGCTAAATGGGTCTTGCTGTATGTACATAAATAACTCCCAGGAAGTAGAAACCAGGACATCCATCATTTTGGACAAAGCCAAATGGCTCCATGATCAGGGAACAGTAGATCAATTCTCTTCCCAGGTCTTTACTCAACTCAAAGGCCTAATTCCAACCACCAGGTCCTGGATCTTACCTCTCATAACACACTTCCTCCTCATCCTATGCCTCTTTGGCCCATGTATAATTAACTGCTTCACTGGCTCCCTTACAGACCGCATCAATACTGTCAAGATGCAAATGGTCCTCCAGATGGAACCTAAAATGGATCCATCCTCCTTCTACCAGGGACCCCTCGATCGACCTCCTAATGAATGCACCCCCTGCTTCCTGTCCATGCCTCCTTTCAGCAGGAAGTAGCTCCAGTGGTCATCACCCAAAGTCCCAAAAGCAGTTGGTGGGGTGCCTTAGAGGGGGACTGTAGGGATAGAGACTCATAGGCAGGGAAAGATGAGGGATCCCCCACCCCCAAAGGAGTTTTAGATAGGTGGCAGAGCAGGCTTAACCACCTGTGAAAAGCTGACAACCTGTGGTCACACTTCCTCTTTACACTGTACCCTGCAAAGCTTAGTTTGCTAAGATCAAAATGGAAAAAAAGGAAATTTGACTCTAAAGGTGTGAAAGCCCCCAGGACCCTTCCCTAGTAAGGAGCCATATCAACGAATTAGCCAATCAAATAGGGGCGCCTTCAGCCCAGAGACAGGGTGGGCCCTTGGACATTATAAAATGAACCCCTTGAGTCCCCCTTCAATGGTGGCTCCATTTCAAATACCCCTACCTGTCTCGCTGAGAGAAGGCAGCTGTACTCTTGCATGGTTGCTGAATAAAAGTTCAACTTTCCTTCTATGCTTTGGATCTCTATCTGATTCTTCCCACAACCTTCTTGTGTCATTGAGAGAGTCGGGCCCAGGACTGTGGGGACTCTCCACCCATCTCCGCCCACGACAAAAGCTGGTGTGTCTAATTTAACTCAATGTTATGGTCTCAAGGTGCATCATTTTTCCTAAAAATGACTCAAGTTTAAACTTCTTGTAGCAGAGCAGCACTCCACTGTGTGTAAATACCACATTTTCTTTACCCAGTCATCTGTTGGTAGACATATAGGCTGCTTCCAAGATTTAACTATTATAAATTGTGCTGCTATTAGACATTATTATGCATGTGTCAGTTTAATACCATGTCTTTAACCCTTTGGGAAAGACACTTAGTAAGGGAATAGCTGGATCAAATGGGATTTCTATATTTAGGTTTTTTTTATTTTTTGTTTTGTTTTGGTACCAGGGATGGAACTCTGGTCCTTGTGCTTGCACAGCAGGCAGAGAAACCACTGAGCTAAATCACCAGCCCTATATTTAGTTTTCTGAGGAATCAACATACTGATTTCCATAGTGGTTGTGCTCATTTACATTCCCACCAACAATGTAAAAGGGTTCCTTTTCCCTGCAAACTCACCAGCATTTTTTATTGTGTAATTTCTTGATGATAGCCATTCTTTCTGGGGTAAGACAGAATCTCAGTGTTATTTTAATATACATTTCTTTAATAGTAAGTGTGGCTATTTTGACTGTATTTGTTCTTTCTAGGAACAAGGAATATCTTTTCATTTCCCAATGTCTCCTTTGCTTTTCTTTTTCAGAACATTGTAGTTTTCATTGTAGAGGTCTTTTTCTTCCTTCGGTTAATTCTTAAGTATTTAATTTTTCTTGGTGCTATTATGAATGGTATTTTTTCATAATTTCTTTCTCAATGTGTTCATTGTGTACAGGAATGCTATTAATTTTTGTATGTTGATTTAGTATTCTGCTATATTGCTGAATTCAGTTATTAATTCTAGGAGTCTTGGAGTATTTCTGGGGATCTTCTATGTAGAGGATCATGATTCTAAGGGCAAACTTTTCTGAATATCAGTCTATTTGTATGTTTGGGTATTTGGCTTGGCCTTTACCCCAGGATTTTATTATATCATCACCAGGGTTTATTTCATCTTCTGTGAGTTATATTTCATATGCACTTCCTACGGAATTTTTCTTTTTTTTAGTATTATGTCTTTTTTTTACTAATATTGATTATACAAGTTATTGAGTTAAATTTAACTAATCATTTAACCTATTTTTTCATATCCTGCTGAAGACACATATGTAATACATTATTTAAACATGCTGCCAAACTCTTATTGGTGACCTTAAGATTATCCTGCAATAATATTCTTATTCATTCACTTGCTATTTATTTTAATGGGATTCTTATATATGCAGTATCATCACTGTCAAATCTAAACTACTTGTCAATATATCATTCTAACATAGAAAAAGAAAATGTGAGCAAAACTAGGCAATGAATCATTCAATCATCACTGTAATCCAGTATCAGCACCTAACAATAGAAATGTAATTCTTCTTCTTCCTCAGCCCAGCATTTCTGATAAAAAGATGAATTTCTTATTTCTGCCTTTTTAAGTGTAAAACATCATTTAGTATTGTCATTTTTAAAAAGAAGAAAAAAATGCAAAAACATTAGAATTCTTGGATGTTTTATGCTTGGTGAGCAATTTTAAATGGATGGAAGAAAATCATACTGGAAGAATGTGAAATATGTTTGCAATCAAACGAATGCATTATTTTGATGACTATAACTTCTACTAAAATTCACAACATAGATTGTGAACTATAAATAAATTAGTCATAATTGCTTTTCATTTTTGTAGTTTTTAAATTTAATATATAATATGCTGTTGGTTGTGTCTGATTTTAAGTGAGCTTATGTGCATTAGACATTTTTTACTTTTTGAGCCTTTGAAATAAGAAACAGCTATCAGAGATAAATCATAAGATTGTCTCCATATTAATGTGAAGAATCTAACCCTTAATATGAGCTGAGGTTCATACATATCTGTGTAGACTTTCAGCTTTTAACATGTGTGTTTTGATGACTCTTCACATATTTCGATGGTTATTGTCTTCATTGTTAATAAATATAAATAATCATTATGATATTAACTCTGGTTTCTATATTTCTTTCCAAAAGGTAGCTCTGCCTCCTTTCTTTAAAAGTCACACCACAGAAAAACAAAAAAATTATCCTTTTATTTCTTCTCAAAATCAGACTTGATTTTATCCATTGAGGTTATATTTTATTTATTTTATTTTTATTTTATATTTTTTTAAATAATGGTAAGGAAAACATAGTTATCAGAATCTCTTGGCTATGCCAAAATGTTACCAGGTAGCTCTTTCTAAAAATGGCTTGCCAATTATACGTTACCAGGTTCTGGGTTGCTTGCCTCACTTTCTGAAGTTGGATTTGAGATTCTTTATGTGTGGAATAAAGAATTGAATGACAGAAGCAAAAATAACAGTGACCAAGTTTGTTCAAAAAAGTAAAAGTGAAGATTGAAGGACAGCAACCTTGAGCTGAGTAAATGAGAATAGCAGTAAAAGGACACCCTAGAGGAAGCAGGGTGGGCTATGGCAAAGACAGTTATGACAGCCATCTCCTTATATGTTGTCCAGATCTCAAGGAAATCCACAAGAACTTCTACATCCGGGCCCTGAGAAAATAAAAATAACAAAGTCTCAAGAAAGCTCTAAAGCTTCAGGTCAGACCGACCACAAGGGTGTTAAATCTCATGACCTGACTTTCAGTAATCCTTTTCCTCCTTAAACTCCATTAAATGTTCATACATGTGGACTGCATCTCATTGTTGTAATTTAATCAGAGTGGATTCTGAGACAGATATGTGTGTTTAAACACATATATGACACAGCACTCTATCAAATACTCCTGTCAATCTATCCAGAGGCCCAGTAAGAGGCACCTGGACTGCTTTTCTTTTTACCATTGGATGTACACTTGCAATTCTTTGCTTTCTATACACAACAGCCTGGATACTATCTGTTGGATCCACCACAGGGTATCACTAGTACTCTTTCTTTTAGCTTTTTGAAATACATAGTTGGGGCAAGGAGTGTAACTCAGTGGTACAGCATTTGCCTGGCATGCTCAAGTCACTGGTTTTCATCCCCAATATCTCAGAAAAATAATAAAAAGAATATGTATATATACATATGTATTTGCACGTATAAAATCATTACCCATAGTCAACCTATTGTTCAATAGCATGCTAGAATTTAATTTACAGACATTTAGCAATGATTTTAAAGATCAAAATTTTTATTTGAAAAATAAAATCATATTATAACGTAGTTCATCAATAATGACTTAATGACAAATTTTTCTTTCCAGTACAAAGCAACCCACATAAATCATAAACCATTAGTAAACTTCCTGGTAATGGAACTAAACAAGGAAGAGAAGGAACTTAAATTCTATTTCTATAAATTCTCAAGCTAAATGAGTTGGAATAAATATCTAAAGCTCTATTTCTCTTACTTATAAAAGAAGGTGTTGGACTAAAGGTCTTTTGTGGCTCAGTAATTGCTAAATTTTTTTTTCCTTACCAAGGGTCATTTTCTTGCTTGAAATACAAATAAGATTTACTGTGTTCTCGGGAGTATTGACATGTGTAAGAGAAAGTTGACCACAGCAACTCCATTTTGTGACTCAGGCTCCATCTTGTGCTGTGGTGACCACTGTATAAACTTGTGACAGGCCGAAAGAAAATTACTTGCTGAAAAGGAACTTCCTGAAAATTATGTATCTTCCCACCACAATATATGGTTTGAGTCAATCTGTGTTGAACCAATGAATTGTAGAAGTAAATTTACCCTCCAATCATAAATCCTAATTATTGAGGAATATCCTATGCAACTCACTTAAAATTCCTCTCCTTACCCTTCAGAGAACTTTCTAAACTTGTCCCAAGTAAGACACATACTGGTTTCTACTGGAATCAGTAATGCTTGAATTGAAATTCTCAGGCACTAAATAAACATCTTTGGGGTTAACAGATTGCCCAAGCCAATTTAGATTGACAAACTTACCTCATTGGAAAATAAATTTTGATTTGGCAAAACAAAGTTTTCACAAAGAATATATACAATATAAACTTGCATTTAGAAAACAAATTTATAAAAACAGGAAATACTTAGAAAATTACAAATCATTTTGACACACTTCATTGTAAAAGGGCACATGCTCCAACTTAGAAAATAACCCATATTTTCAAGTCTAGTCCTATGGCTCATCACCTCCATTTTTTGTCAGTAGTCCTACCCCGTGTATATCCCCCTTCAAAGCCCACATATGTATACTTTGGACACAGCCACTTGGTTGTAATTTGCTTTGTAATTCTAGATTTTATTTTCAAAATGGGAATTTTCAAGGGAATAACTTGTGTGCAGTATACTATGGAAAGTTCAGAGATTAACCACAGTATACAGGCATTTAAAGCCAAGGGACCTCTGAGTTGTCCCAAAGTACCTATTCATCAAAAGCTTATCATTTGACCCCAGGGTTTCAGGTAAACATACTGTAGATAAAAAGGAATTTATTTTTTCAGCTTTGTCTTCCTAGGACCAAGTCAAAAATCTATATAATATTTCCAAGAAACACATTCTCTTCTCTTATGCCAGCCAGCTTCAGATTTTTATTTGGCATTATTCCTTGCAGTACAGAGATAATAGCTTCAAGATTGGAAATTCACAAAATGCTCCTGAAACCTGTGCTGCTTCAGTCCAGTTTATATCCTGTTCACAAGAGCAAGCCAGACTTGCAAGTATTCTTTTCACATCAGCAATATTTCTAGTCCACTTGGTTAACTCCGTTAGATCAAATCTAAAAGAACGTCAGGTTGTCTTGGAAGCAAACAAATAGGTGTAGCTGATCCCACATTTCCTGTGACTTGAAAGGCTTCTTTGCTACTTCTTTGCTACTTCTCTAGCAAATAATTTGTAAGCATTTTGTGACAGGATTTATGTTTGCAACATTCATTTATACCGCTAACTGTACTGTTTCATGGTAAATTTCATAATGTAATATTTTAGTTCTGTAGAATGAATGTTTCATTTCTCAAAGCACAAATTTAAGCTCCTCAAATGTGACCTTTTTTGTGCTTTTTTTTCTGTTATGAATGATCCTCATTTTCCCCTCCTGGGTTCTTTGTGGCTGTTTTTGTCTTTCAAAACTCATACTTCTAAAATGGGAACAATTTTAAATACATTCTAGGTACTCATATGCCTGTAATCATGCTATTTTCCTAGAAGGTTTTCATTTTATTTCATCATTAAAGAACTCTCCCTTGTCACTGTCTTCTGCTTAGTCAATAGTTGCATAAGTAATGATGAAGCTGTAGCACTGCTTTTATTGGAAACAGTGTCCCTTCAACCTACTCATGTGGTGATCCAATGTCTATAATATAACAAAATCAAATACTGTAAAAGATATCCTTGTGAAAAGTTATAGCAGAATCTGAATTATTTGGCACAAACCAGGATCTCTTTGGAGTAATTCTTACAAGCGTTGCTTGACTTCACTACCATATCCATGGCTGGAATTCTAAGGATATCAACCTGATTTTGAAATGTCTGAATGGAACCATTCCCAAGTTGACTGAATATTTATTTTTCAAATACAATGGTGAGTAAATGTGATTTTATGGATCAACTATTTTTCTGAAGCCAGTCTAGCTTGCTCTGGTGTCTCCACAGTGTCCTAATAAAGTAGCTTTGGATAATGCAGGACCTAATTGAACTAAAGAGTTTCAGTCCATTGTAGATCTACATCAGGAAAAGAGACTAAATAATGCTTTCTAAAACAATGGCATTCAAATAGCTGCAATGCTTTAACAAGCCATATATATTTAAAACCTTCATAGATGAAAACTAGATGATTTCTGTGATTAACCTGGAGGCTAATAAACTGTGTTGATTTTAAAGCCTGCCTATAGGTGGGAGTATTGCTGTCACTTAATTTGTTGGTGTTAATTTGGCCCTTGGATCACCAGAAGTAATTTTAAATATACTTTCAATGGTATTGTCATCCCTTTCCATTAACTCTTTCCACCTACGGTAGTTTCCAGATCAAAACCTCCTGGACTGATGTGCCCCTAGGAAGGAACAAACATTCTAGTTTCTGCTTTAATGGCAAATATTACATTCCTATAAAAATGTAAATATATCAATATGAACGAGTGTCCTCATTTTCCTATGACAATAATGAGCACTTTTTCCCTTTTGAGCAGAGATTTAATGTCATCTAAAAATGAACAAAAATGAGAAAATGGTCATTAGCAAATATTAATTAAATAATTATTTTGTTTAAGGCATTATCTTCAAATTTATGATCTTTGTAAAAAACAAAGATTTAATCTCAATCTATTCATTTGTATGAGCTCAATTAAGCTCATAAGCTCAATTAAGAATGAATTTTAATTGCTCAGGGAAAAATATAAGAAACCAAGAGAGAAAAGTGCTTTTTCAGATTAAATAATTGGTACAATTCCAATAATTCTACTACTACAAAAGTGCCTCTAGATTTGATTTCCATTGCTTTTAGGAATAATCCTTAGTTCTTTCTCAACTTCTTACTATGTTGTGAGAGAAAGATGGCTAAGGGCAAAAGAAAAAATTAACACTAGGAATTTCAAAACTTTTTATACAATATACACTTAAAAGATTATAAAAAGTACTAGAGTCACTCAAATTTTGAAAGAAAGGGTTGACATTTCCTAATAATGAGTTGAACAACATTTGTAGAAATGAGCATGTTAGGCATGAGTTAACTTTTAAAATTGATTCTTCACTGAGAAAACTTTAGACACTCTATCCACAGCTAAGAGGCCAACACATGATCTAATACTTTAATATATTCACTGAAATATCCAGGAAGAGTTAATGGTGTTATGCAAGAGCCTACTTTACTTTCAGAATACCGTACTTTTATACACAAACAGAATCTGATGCAGTGTGAAAAGAGGTAGACTCACATCTCCTTGACATATACAACCTCACTTTTTTTTTTTAATTTTTGAAGAGGAACTGACACAGAAAAGGAATTTTAATTTTAGATACTACTTGTATAGTAGAGTCAATGCTAAAATATGGCTTACTATTAATTTGATTTTAAAAGTAACAGTTAATAACCCTTCAGTAAATGTATATTGAAGTTCTAGACAATATTTGTTTGGGGGTTACTATCTTACTTTGCATTCCATGGCTTTAACTTTGCTAGTTTATTGATATAATGACAGACAGATTTATTACTTTCTGCTATTAAACACTTAAAACTACACTAAAATTCATGTAGCTATTTTTTTCTGAATTTAGAGATTGTTGAAGATAAAATTCTAATTTACAGACATTACAGAAAAATTAGCCAGGGTCAGAAATAAAAGAGGAAGTCACCAACATCAGGGCTGGAATGTTTTGTTTGACACAAAAATCAAGAATATTAAAGTATGAAGGTTTGTATTTAGCTTTCTTGTTAAATTATAAGAAGAGCTTTCTGTGTGTCCTTTTTATCAGTTTTAAAACAAATTATCTCAGTCACATTCTTTTTGCATTACATTTTATTACTAGGGTGTTACTCTTAGAAATTTTAAGTAATAACAATGGTAATACTGGAGAAGATTCACAATATAGTTTTGTCTTTAGAAAAGCAAACTATGCTACCTTATTAAGGTTTTACTCAAAAAGAGATTTCTAAAACAGAGTTGGCAGGATTTTAAAATGCTGTAGCTGCACTTTAGAAGTGTGGTTTTTGAAACCACCACATAAATACAGATAAACTTTATATTCATTCTTTATAGCTCACTAACTATTCAGAAAGGGGTGTTTAAAAGCCCAACAACTCTCATAGTGCAGTTTCCTGATACAACATTTCTCCAAGGGTAAACAGAAATAATTAAGGTAATTATCGTTCAGGTCCTCTGGCAGCAAAACACATGTTTATTTTAAGCAATGGATGTTCAAAAGGATGTTTGAAAATGCAGGGCTTTACCTGAACCACAGTTTCATAAGGAAAGAAGAAAAGATGTACCTGCAGCAAGATTTTTACAAGCCTACAGCAGCCTTTCTTGTCTGTGTAAATAGTTTCATCACCGAAGAGCTGAGCTGTTGCTTTTTCCAATAGTTTTTCTCTAAGCAAAAGAAAACAATACTTTTTTTTCCCCAGAAACTGTACTTGGAGGCTGCTAATTAGTGTGTCTATGGGTGGCATTTGAGACTCCACCAGGTCAAACATGCTATACTATGTGTAGGGTATCAAATTAACCTTAGATAGCAGCCTCCTATGGGTTGCAGTATAGCAAGAACACTCCCAGCCCATTTTGGATTGCAGGATGAGGAATTTGAAGGACTATTAAACACTCTGTAAAATACTAACAGCAGATCAGCATAAAGTCATATAGTGCAGGTGTTTCTGTAATTGGAAAAATGCTCTGTGTTCAATGGTCCCTCAAACTCACCCTCTTCTTGAGCACTCCTTTGGGTTTTACAAAGCAGTTCAGGAAAACTAAGTGCTGACTGGACTTTTCTGAAAATTCAGGCCTCCACGTTTCATGTAAAATCAAGACATGGTTTTGTTTTTCTACCAATCTTTACTTAAGGAGCTGGCATTCCTCCTGGGAAGATAGGCATTCACAATTCCTTATATAAGTCTGTTTGAAATAAAAGATTCCAGATGCATGAAAGATTTACACATGACAGATTAGGGGATATGTTGTGTGCATAATATTTAAAATATCATAAGATCCTTTATTTCTGAAACTGGTTTAAGCTTTGAACTAACATTTGTAGAGTAGTCCATAGATTAATTCAAATATCATGGTTAAATGCTTTATCTGAGTATTTGCTTTAATAAAAATGTTTTGGATTGCTGGGTATTGGCTTAATTTCTGTTATTTTTGAAGATGATGGGCAATAGAAATTGTAAAATATCAATGAAGGCAGACTATGCTTGGGCATTTAGCAGGTATGGTGTTTGCTATTTTGTATGTCCTCTTTTTGAATGTGTATCAATTTGCCTGGGGAGCCATGCTCTCTGACAACCATGAGAAGCATCTGTTTATCATGCTGTGGTAAAGTCTGCAATTTTCTGCATTGTTAAACTTCCCTCCTTTTCCAGTTGCCAGTGATGAGTCTACACAGCCAACAGTTCTCTGGTACAGCTCATATAACTCACTTCTGCAGAACTGCTCCTCCTAGAAATGGCTTTCTCTGAAAACATGCTTCAGCACTGCAGAACTCTCCACTACAGAGAGGCTGCTCATCTAAGTAATCATGTGCCTTATTGATTATTCATTCTAATCAATGCAAAATAGGAAGAAAAGGTCCAAAGGGGTAGGGGTAGTGGGAGGGGCAGGGGAAAGGAAAGAAGGGAAAGGAAAAATGATGAGAAATGGAAAAAATGGAAATAAAATCTTTGTAAATAGGGAAGGCTGGAGGGGGTGAAGGGAGGGCTAGGAATGGGGAAAAAATAAGAACCAAGATGCATTATGTAAAGGTACAATTCCCAGTGAGAAATGTAATTGTGTTGTGTACCTAAAATGTACCAATAAAATAATTTAATAAAAAAAAGTAATCATGTGCCTAAAAGCAGGCTTCCGATGCATAATAACTCAAAGTGCAGATCAAAGATTCCAGATACCAGTCCATGAGAAAGACAAGAGCTACTGCATACTTCCCAATTTTTCTTTCTAGAAATTAGAAAACAAAATCTGGGATCATACTTCAGATTGTCATATGAATAATCAAGCATAACAGTAGGAGAATTGGAAGGTAGTTTACACCTGGCCCCAAAAGTAGAAGAAAATACAAATTTTAAAAATGTGTCATTTATATAACTAAAGAGGAATTTTCAGAGAAGATGGAAAATTAGACCATCTCTACACAAAACTTCTCAAGGTCTCTTATGAACACCTTGATTTCTCCTTTTAAAGTATTAAAAAGTATATATTTAAAAAGGCTAATAATATATATGAACTTGATAATGAAGTTCTTCACACAAAGGTCATCTAGTTGCCTTTATGGAGTATTATGGTAAGATCACAAACTCTCCTTGTATTTGATACTTCACTAAACAATGTAGTAAAAATAAAATTGCAGTATCTGAAATATTGTTCAAAGCTGACAACAGTCATTGGAAGAATTTACATATCTTATCATTTTTATCATTTTTAATATATACATATATATAGCAATATAAAATTATCTTCTATGAAGATGACACCTAAAAAATAAAGTTAAAAATTAATAAGAGGGCTTTATAATATTTTGATATACATCTGATTTATCAACTGAGACTATACTGAAGTATATTTATGAATATGTTACATATCATTGTAGAAAAAAATTAATTTCATTATTATAGATGCTACTTCATTTTAAATTAGTGCTTTACTGTCATTTTCTTGAAACCAGCAAATATATTTTGTTTTTAATAGCTAAATTAAAGTTTTATCAGAGTCTATGTACTGAGAGATAAACAAAACAGGATAAGTGAGAAAAGCTCAGGTTATAAACATTTTATGGGCATAAAAGTATGTAGCAGCACTAATAATATCGCAATTAATGCTAAAATACATAACCTTCAAAGGATAATGAAATTTTAAAAAAATTTGTTAGCCCAGAATAACAATCCTAATTGCGATGAGATTTTTAAAAGGAGAAATTAAAGGACTTTAAGAGTTTTCTAGCGCTTGCAGCTCAGATATGCTTCATTTAGCACAATGGTTGGATTCTACTATAGCTATCTCTTTTATTTTCTAATAAATTATTCATAAGTACTTCAGGGAAGATTACTAATTAAAGGAATCAGATAATGAATTGCTTTGTTAATATAAAAATTAACTAAAGTCTTCTTGTTAAATGAGATTATGTTTGGAAAGTTAATTTTAATGCTAATTTAAGCAGTGAAAAAACAAGTTTTAGGTACCGTCATGTGCTGTGTAACATTCTGGTCAACAACAGACTGCATATAAAATAGCCATCCCATTAAGTCATATCACCTCCTGGCATTAGTCATAGCCCTCTTAGTTTGTTCAAATACATTTTGTGATGTTCACACAACAATGAAATCACAACTCATTTATCAGAAAATATCCCTACCATTAAGCAATGTGTGACTGTATGCTTATGGTTTCCATTAATGAAAAGCCTCAGCAAAATGACACACAGTGCACTGGTCACTTAAAACATGTGAACTCAGTGCTTGCTTCGGCAGCACATATACTAAAATTGGAATGATACAGAGAAGATTAGCATGGCCCCTGCTGAAGGATGACATGTGAATTCATGAAGCATTCCATATTTTTAAGGAGAACCTGGAGTGAAGTATTTCAAGCCCTAAAAGAAAATAACTTCCAACTTAGACTGTTGTATCCTGCAAAATTATCTTTCAAAATTGATGAGGAAATTAGATACTTCCATGACAAAGAACACCGAGAAATTTCATGAACACCAAACCAGCATTCCAAACAATTCTAAACAATATCCTAGAAAAAGACAACGAAGGTCACAACTCCATGAGGCCCAACAGAGGGAAACCACCAGGCAAGGTAAGAAACTAAAGGGAAAGGGGGAAAAATAAAAAATAAAAGAGCCAACAACAGTAAAAGATCATGACAAGGATGAGTCAATATCTATCAATTATAACCATCAATGTTAATGTCCTCAATTCACCAATCAAAAGAAATAGACTGGCAGAATGGGTTAAGAAGCAAAATCCAACAATATGCTGTATACAAGAAACACATCTAATTCAAAAAGAAGTATTTTTCTCTAGTTATTGATTTAATAATCACATCAAGATGAGATACATCCTATAGGACTGGATATATGATTATTTTACTTTTAAATACAGAAAAGTAAACTGTGACAGAATCAAGCAAAATCTACATTTATGTAGAAATACTTATGGGGCACAGAGTATCTAAGGTGAAATTATATCAGATACACATGTGATTTTTAACACATACCTTTTCATTTCAGTGATATCATTTCTTTATAGATTTAGTATGATTCTAGTTTTTGTCACATATCATACTAATACATGTTCTTCCCCAACACTTTGACCCGGAATCAATGGCACTAATTATGCTTCATACTAGATGATCTGTAACATTTCACCGAATAAAATTACCTCTGCAACTTGCATTAGGCAAGTGAAAATTCTCAGCAAGAGGACAAGATTTAAGAATGCAGTGCATGTGTGGCATGTGTGGGGATGAAAAATTCAAATGTAATATACTTTTGCATTGATGTTAATGATTGCTTGAAGTATTTGTTAAATATAACATAACTAGTTTGCCACAATGTTATTTACTCATTCAATAAATATGATTTAACAATAATAAAATGTCAGTCATCGTGCTAGACTCTAGTGGCACAGAGAAAAATGTATCCATTTCTGTGCAAATCTTGGCATATTTCTCTGTAAAGAAATATGCAGATAGATAACTGCAAGGCAAGTAACATTAAAGTCTCACATATTATTTGTTAATACTACCTAAAAATAATAGCTGCTGTTACATGTTATCTCAGTGAATTCTCACAATAACCATTGAAATTAGGTGTTATCACCTAAGTCATGCACATTTTAAGTATAAAAACTAGATTGAAAATTAGCACTATTTCTTGGGGCTGATTCTTTTGAGACCAGACTCATGTCTTAGAGTTTCTAGATTTGCATAATATTCCAAGAAGAAAGCAATCAGTGGTTCTAAGATACAAATGCACAGGAGATAAAATAGTAGCCAGTACTTTTGACACCTTAAGAGTCAGTTTGCCAAGATGAAATAGACATTTGAGGAAGATTAAGAAAAAGCTTGGAAGATTCATGTAGAGTTAATATTTTTCATAGAAATTACCTTGTTTTGTTCTTATTTATCCAGAAGGCAAATGTATATGTTTGGATGTCATGCAGTATAATTCTATATCAGCCAATGCCTTAAAATTAATGGTATCTAAATGGAGAACATATATCAAAGTGAACCCCTTAAAACCTGTTGATGTATGAGGAAAAATGATAGAATTTTATTTATATTTAAGTTTATCTCAACCTTCAAAAATGCTACTTTTATGGTTTACCATTTGTGTATTAGTATAATACTGCTTATATATAATTTTAAATTAGTAAATATAAATAAATACATGAGAAGAAGAAAAAAACATATGAAATTGGAAGAAAAGGTCTAAAGGAGTTAGGGAAGTGGGAAGGGTAGGGGAAAGGAAAGAAGGGAAGATAAAAAATATGAGAAAAGGAAAAAATGGAAACAAAGTCTCTGTAAATAGGGAAGTGTGGAGGGGGTAAAGGGAGGGCAGGTAAATGGGGAGAAAATAAGAACTAAGATACATCATGTAAAGGTGCAAGATCCCAACGATGAGTGTAACTGTATTTTATAACTAAAATGTACCAATGAACTTAATGAACAAAAAAACCCATATGACGACCTCAACCCCTCAAGTTCTATTATTCAAGAGAAATGTATTATTGAGTAACATGGTAGCTTCATAGGACCAGTGCTGAATGTATTTATGTTTTGTAAGCAGTTTTGCCTAAATTTTACTTCTTGGTTCTAAAAGCAAGATTTGAAAAAGTACATAGAAATTGTAAGCTTTGTCTATTTAAATATATAAATAAGAATTTGGAAATGAGTAAATATTCAAGACACAGATAATTGAAGTAAATACTTTAATAATGAAATTATTTCTACTTTTAATTTCAAAAGTATTTTCATATATATACATACACATACAGAGAAATATGAAATATGCCCTAAAAATGTCTTACAAATGAGTCCTTTCCCATATGTGATGAGAAATAGAGACAAAATTGTATATAGTTTTGTAAACATGTACTTTATTTACTATATCTTTTCCATGGTTAATTGTGAGAGTTTGTTGAAACTTTACTGTGATATTTGTATTACAATTGTATTATAAGACAGAAATTATAATTGTATTATAATTGTATTATAAGAGAAAATTGAGAACACAACAAAAAATTAAGACAAATAAAAAACAAGCTAAGATGGAAGATTTACAATATATGTGTCATTTCTTACATTAAAATACACCATGTACACTATGTAAAAAGAGGAAATAGTTATTATGAATAAAACACTAGTTCATGAGTTAATTTATTTAAAAATATTTGATCTAGCAATATTATATTTAAAGAAACATACTTGTGATTATAAAGAAACACACAAGTGAAATGTAGAAAGAGAAAAAAAGAAATAGACCAAGGCATCAGTGAGTACAAGAAAATTTATATGGATGTATTACTTTTTTATTACAGTAGACTTCAAAAATAAAGGTAAAAATTTGATGATAATGAACAGGTAATGGTGAGCAATGTTAAATGTACCTAATAACTGTTCCAAATGTGAGGCAAATCTGGCAGAAATAAAGACAGATTTTTAATACCATCCTGCTATTATGGATTATTGAAAAACAAAATATGAGTAATAATATAGAAAATTTAAAGAATACTATTATTCAAACTGGCCTAACTGGCAATTCCAGAACATTATACCATTGCTGAATATATAGTTTTCAAATGAACATAAAATATTCATCAAGACAAATAATAGGTTAATTGATATATTATAGCTTAATAACTTTTATGTAATCAAAATCATTTAAAAGTATATGTTATGACTCTTATTATTGTAATATTATACTGGATACTTTAGATAATGAAATACTTAGAAAATCCCCAAATATTTAGAAATTAAACAATGAACTTCTAAATTATCCTGATCAAAGAAGAAAGTATAAGGGAAATTAAAACACATTTTGTGCTGAATTAGTTTGAATCACACATTAGAATAAGAGTTCTGAAATGAATGATCTATGGTTGTACCTTAAAAGGTTACAAAAAAATGAGGGGCAGATTAACAAAAAAGAGATTGAAGAAAGGATCCACTGAAAATAGTAGAAATAAATAAAATAGAAAAACTGACACTAAGAAAATTACCAAAGGCAAATCTAATGGTTCAAAAATATTAATAAAATTGACTGACATTTAGCAAGATTGATGAAGAATTAAGAAGCAAAATTATTTACCAATATGAGGAATGAAAAAAGAGACATCACCATGTATCATATAGACACTAAATCTTTATCCCAGGTCAACAAATTAGATGAAAAATACCTTTTAGAACACAAATTAATAAAACTGACACTTCATAATATCTGTGCAAACTGAATTCACAGTTTAAAAAGGTATGATTGGCTTCATTGGTAAATTCTATCAATCATTTCATGAAGAAACAGCACAACCTTATAAACTTTCTGAACATAGTGAAGGAAAGAAAATTGATAACTTGTTTAATAGGCTACCCACCAAACAAATCTTGGAAATGATTTTAGAAAAAATTACAAAGAAGCATCTGGCATGAATACAGACTCAAAAATCTTAAAATATATAAGAAAATAGAATGTAGCAATAGATCAAAAGCAAAGGACCATATGAATTTGTGATCTAAGATTAGTTAAATAGTGAAATATCAATCAGTGTAATTCATTATATTTACACAATAAAGGAAAAATCATATACTTTCAAAAGATGCCAAGAACTGATTTTTAAATATCATGCTAACCATCAGGAAAAAAAGTGAAATCCATGGAACAGATACAGAAAATCTATAAAACAGTTGAAACTATACTATTAAATGACAAAACCTGGACACATTAGAGAAAAGAGAAAGACATATCATAAAATCATTTTTATGATGATAATTCTCAGATAGAGCAACTAGAGCAAACACGTCACCTATCTTTCATCAGTTAGCAGGCTTTCTTAACATAACAGTGTTAACAAAGATCCCAAGAGAAAGTGAAGAAGAAAAGCATTGGTGATTTTTTCATTTCTGCTTTGTCACTCTACCTAACATCCCATTTGTCAAAACTAATCGTGGATAGAGCAAAAGACTCCAACTCTCAATGAATAGAGGACCTTCAACATCATGTTGTAAGGGCAGAAACAGAGAGGGGGAAAATTTTCACCACTTTTATAATCTACCACAGTGCATTTAGAAATTTGGCTTTAATATAAAGCAAATATAGGCAGAATTACAAGCAGATACTGAAAATTCTAAAAGGAAATTATAAGATATGATATCTCTTGATAAATCACGTATCTATCATTATTTAAATGACACAATGAATAATCATTAACTACTAGATGCATAAAAATGTGCTCCATGTAATTGAAAAAATTATTCTGAGGCGTACATAAAATATTAAAATATTTGACCAGTCATATTTTGAAGTTCAGTTTACATGAAATAAGTTCCATAAATTTTAAGTGTACGTATTTTACCAAATAGCTTGTTGACTTAAATGTTCAAAACTGTGATCCAAATAAACTACTTATCTTCCTAATTATCTCATGAATTTGTTACAGTAATTGGAAAACTAACACATTTCACTTCCTTCTATTGTAGTAGTGACAAATTAATTTTTTTTCTTGGTTCTAGGTTTTGGTTTTCTATTTGTCAGTATTTCATATTTTTTCCCTTCTTTTTTA
The DNA here is from genome assembly GCF_000247695.1 of Heterocephalus glaber. The sequence continues at coordinate 20,031,054 of NW_004624769.1, forward strand.
AAATTTCATTTTTAAAATGAATCTTGGTTTAGAATCATGGCATTGACACAAAATGCACTAATGGTTATATTTTTCACTACTATACACAAGCAATAATATAATAAAAGTTAGTTACTTGATAATGGACTTGATGAAACAGTAAAAACTGTCAATTTTATTGAAAACTCAACAGTTAAGTATGTGACATTTTTATAGAATTTCATTTTTACAGCAGGGGATTTAGCTCAGTGGTTCTGCCACCTGCCTCACAAGCACAAGGTCACGAGTTTGATCCCTGGTACCAAAAAAAAAAAAAAAAGAATTTCATTTTTACTTGTAACAATTTAAATTTTGTTTTCCTTTTAAATACAGCATCAATAATTATAATTCATATAAATAAAATCTTTGGGTGCTCCTCAGTAATTTTTAAGAGTGAAAATGAATTTAAACATCAAAAAGCTTGCAGACTTGTTAGATTTGTTTAATATAAATTAGATGCAATTTAAACAATTTATTTTTTGGTCTATTTTCATGTATTTATCTACTATAATAAAGTCCATGTAATTTTCTCAAAATTGTTTTCTGGCTTACTACCTCTCCTTTTAATTAAATCTAATTTGCTCTTTAATATTTCCATTGAATTTCAAATGTCAATCACTTTTTCAGATGAAGGCACTGTAGATTTTGTGTTTGGTAAAGTTCTTGGTGTTGTAAATCTGCTAGACCTTAATTCCTCATGTATTTGTTAATATTTTACTGCTAAATATTACTTGTCTAAAGTTAAACAGAGAATCTGTGGGGTCCTTGATTGAGAATGTTATTTAGTAAAAGGATATTCCATTATCCCTGACAAGAATTAAGGGATGCTACCCAACTGGGATCTTTTTCAATTTAATGTTTATGGTAAGATTTTTCTAATGTGGAGGGAAGTAAATTTATACCCCACAGTGTATGAGAAAGGCCTACCAAATCTCAGAGAAAAACTATATCATCTTTTTTTTCTGCCCTTCTCTTGAAACCTACATAGATATACTCTTTTCTGGGTAGATTTCATTTATTCTTAAGAGGACAATTCTTAGACCCTAGCATCTTCAAGTGTCCTGTATTTATGCAGCATTTTCAAATTTTTCTTTATCTTTTTGTGGTGCTAGGGATAAAACCCAGGGTCTCACACATACTAGGTCACCACTTTACCACTGAGCTACACCCCCAGCCCAAGCATTCTCAGATTTAAATTCTCCTCTCTACCAAGCCCAGGTTCTAGTGTGCTATTCCTCAAAGTTCCCCATTCCTTCCATAATCACTGTCATCCAAGGAAGCTCTAGTCTTCATATTTATTTACCACACAGATATCAACTTATTCTGTGGAGATGCCTAGGGATCTCCTTTGGCTTCTTGTAAACTCAGCAAGGCATTTAAAAGTTTATAGTTGTAATTTATCCAGCATCTGAATGTTTTCTGCCAGAAGGGGATTTCAGAATATTTACTCTACCATTCTGATAGAAACATAAGTCTAGACCCTATGGCATTTAGCTATTTCCTAAAATAATTTCTAAAGTATTATATAAGGGAACACATACAACTGTAAAACTTGGCATACATCTGAGTTGTGAAACATGTACTACTTAGTTTTACAGCATTTGATATTTTAGTCAAAAGGTATGAGTTAACCACAATTATTTTGTTTATAAAGTTATCTCATTGGATTTAGACAGACTTAGAAACTGCTTCATTTCAGGCAACCGGAGGAGAAGAAAAGTACTGTTTTAGGAATTTGGGCCCTAGGAAATATGGTTCACTGTGTACCTGCTTTGCAGAAAAGATAAATTTATACAGCTGTGAACAAAACCACTATAGTTTCCAAAACTCCTTCATTTTCTGAAATAGTCTAAATCTTTACTTTACTCTGAGTCACACAGCTCACAAGAACAAAACAAACATTCTGACTCTCCCCTACTGTATTTTAAACTGTGTGATTTGTTGAAAATTATAGTGCTGACAAGCCTGATAGGATTAGAATGCTGACACATGGATTATCCAACTGTTTCTTTTAGCCCATTCAGCTCATGTGGTTTGGCGTAAACACTATAATATCACCTGCCTCCTTCTGCATGCCCATTAAAAAATACAAATAAATCTTGGCTTACTTTGACTCTAATGGTTATGGTGTCTGCGTTTTGTACTATCTTGGCATTTCTCTTTTTCCATTCAAAATATGGCCTTCTGAAAACTTTAACTTCCTTGAACGCAACTTTTTTTTTTTTTTCAGTGCACAACTAGGGAGTTTATCTGGTTTCAGTAAATGAGCATGGCCCAACCATTGCATTAATTATATGATATGTGATGAATGAATAATTAAGTCACTTGAAGTCAGGGTATCCCTTTTATAATACTGTTAATGTAATCAAACCCTGGAAGTTTGAGGGTTCCTGTTTAAGGTTATACTGTGTTTCCATGAAATTTGATGAGCCTAAAAAACAAAACTTTTAATAACAGAAATACTAGAATAAATATAATATGCACAATAATATGGTCCACTAAAATAAAATGAAAAGATTTATTCCATTATTTAAATGTTTATTTCAAACTTAATCTAGTATGGATAGCTCAAAGATGTTTTCAAACTAGGATATATGTCATATCGCGTATTCGTTCGACTAGGGAGTTGGCTCTGCTGAATAGTACATTTTTATGTCTGCATCTGACAGAAGTGTCTTTACACACTAGAATAAATCACCACGCAAGCACCTTCTCTTTCTCCATGAGCTGGAGATTCTCTCTCCATCGTTCTCAGGCTTCCAACCAAGTTCTGCTATGCAGGGCTTAGCGCCATTTTTTTGTGTGTGGACTCAGCAATATATTTAAATGTTTATGGTTGTAATTTATCTAGCATCTGGGTGTTTTATGACAGAGGGACATTTCAGAATCAGTGTTCTTTCATTCTTATAGAAATGTAGTCAGGGTAACTTTTTTGAAATAATGTTTTAAATGTAATATAAGGGCATACATACATGCAATGATGAAACCACACATTATATCTCTTCAAAAGTTTTCCTGCTTGATTACTTGTATGATCAGATAAGCTAGAATGGAACTAATACACCCCAGAAAAACATTCTAATGGTTCTCCAGTACTGATTAAGGAAGGTATGCACCTATAGGGTTATTGTGGATTGAACTGTGGTTCCCTGACCCCCAAGTCATAGGCTAAAAGCCCTGATCCTCAGTGTGACTATATTGGAAATAAGACCTTTAAGGAGGTGAGTGAAGTTAAATGAGATCATAAGTTGGGATGCAAATTCAATATAACTGATTCCTTTATAAGGAAGAGGAAGGTACCCCCAAAGCCAGTGTGGACATAGAGAAAATGCCATAGGAGGATACAGCAAGAGGATAGCCATCTGCAAGCCAGGGAGGGAGGCATCAATAAATCCCATCTTGTCATCACTTTAATCTTAGATGTCAGGTCTCTAGAATATGTAACTCTAGAGAACAAAAGATGTTTTCCAATCATCTATTTCAGTGTTTCTCATCATCTTGTGATACATGAAAAACATACAAGTTCAGAGAATTTACTTCATTCTTTATGATAATAGATAGAAAATGATTCCTATAATACACCCTACTCAAATACACTTTTTTGATAAAGGAAGTTAGTAGAGCTCTCTCTAATAATAATAATGACAACAATAGCCATGATATATAGTAAGTATTCAACAACACAATATAATTGTATATGATTTGTCCTAATATAATAACATATTTGATAAGTATTTCTTCTGTGCCAGACCTGGTACCCACTTCATTTCTTACTGTAGTTACAAAATTATCCTCATTTACCAATGAAAAAGTTGAAGTTCAGAGATACCAATTAACTTGCAAATAGTCATAAAGTTAATAAATGTCCTAGAACTCAGCACATTCTCCAGAACCACTTGGGAGTAACCCACAGGGGAATGTCATCCATCACCTATTTCAAGTCAGAATAAAAATTATATATAAAGGTGGACAGGGTCCAAGTCTGTATTTGACAGACGACTAAACAAAGTGCCAAGAAAGTTTAAGAACTACTTCCAAAAATAGAAATCTTGAGAGAATTGGAATTAGAAATAAAGCCTAGATTGACTGAAAAATTAATGAAATTCTTCTCCCCTCCTCTACACTATGAAAAGGTGTACATTATTAAAACGCCATTAAATGAAAATCATATATATTCTGAAGAATGAAATCCAGTCAAAACAAAATTCAAACAATAAAAAACACTTTATTGTCAATCATGATATATTTATATTTTATACAATTATATAGGAACACCTATAATTAATTTTTTTGTTGTGTTGGATGAGTTGTTTTTATTAGTACTCATTTGCAGTACATAATGTTTATATTCCTTGTTTGGACTGGTACATGTACATACACATCTTAATTTTTGTTTTCACCCCTTCCTTTTCCTTCCTTCCCCCTCGGTCCATCTCCTGATCCCCTTCCCATTTGAGAATGATCTATTTCCATACTTCCTATTGTCTGGCATTTTATTTTACTCTTTATTTATAATTTAAGTTTCTCATATAAGAGAAACTATGTTTTATTTAAGCTTGTGTGTCTGATTTATTAATTTAACATTTTTAGAACCATTCATGTTTACATTAAACTAAGTTATTGGAGAGATGATGTTGATAAAGATATGGGGCCCTATAAACAAATGTAAAAACAAAGTAAAAATAAAACATTCTCAACACAGCTACTAAAATATTGAGAAATACTGATTATTAAGTGAACACTTTAAAATCTAATTTTAAGTTTCATTTGGAATTTTGAGCCTCTTCACATATACTAACCATCAAGGAATTTAGCAAAGCAAGCATCAGATTATAAATTTAGTTATTAAGGACATGAAGTATCTGAACTATAGTTTGTTTGTTTTTCAGATTTAATTTAACAACTGTTTCAGGTATTCTTCACCCATATTATCTGACTCATAATGTGTTTCAAGAAAATAATCATAGAAAATCAAACAACTGGACTCTTTGAGGAAAGAAAAGTCATATGAGTCAGTCTACAGAAAATCTAAATGGAATGTTTTTACCTTACTTAAAAGGCCATATTTTGAAAGAAAATAAAAGACTTTGACAGAATTAAGTTTTGTTCTTTGTGGCTGTAGAAAAGTTACCTAGATATTTAATGGTTCCCAGACCACAGAAAGTTTGCTATATGGAAAAAATCTTATTAGACAAATATTAAGTCTGCCTCTCTTTCTCATGGGGCCACTCCCACTGGGAAAGCCATGTGGAATCTATCATGCAGCTATCTGAAGAACATCAAGCAGAAGAATGTGAACTCATTTATTTTATATATATCAAATGAAGTCAAATATTTGAAGTCTGGTAAATCATACCTAAAATCCAAATCCAATAATACTGTCTTTCTGTACAATTTTCTGTGAAGAATACAGAAAATAGGTACAATATTATTGTACTTATTGGCACCAATAAACTAATAGTCTCCAAAATTTGAATTTCAATGTGGTTTCTAAAAGAAAAAGTAATAATTTACAAGTTAAGAATGTTAAATTTCTTAAAATATGATACTCATATACATAAATATATACCCAATAATAGCTAGTCATTGATTAAAATATTACTAAGAATAAAATGAAAAATAGTGTTGGTATAATATTGGTAAAATGAATTTAGACAATACATATTAAATAGACAAAAAATGTTAATATTTTTACACATGTATTTTTATTTCATTCAGTCATATTTTTACTTATGTGGATAACAATGATTATTTGAAATAAAAAATATATTTTGACTTTATACTTTGTATATTCAAATGTTTCACCTATTGCTAAAAGTTGACTATCAAAAAATTTGACTGATAGTATTGCACTATTAAAGGGGTCAAAAATTGTCAGCCAGTAGATGGCCCAATCATCATACACTAAAATTGAAGTACAATCAATAACTGGTTCATACATACTCATCATTTTAAGTATTGAAGAATTGATCCTACCTATCATCAGTGGGCAAAAGTTTGTTTACCTTTTCTAAAAGTCAAACACCAAAATTTAATTATACTACGGGTTATAGTACCCTATCAAGTTATTAGCCTGCATATCAAAGAGAGGTAATGTTGACTAACAATTCAGAATTTAATGTGTTAATAAGCAATTATTTAAAAGCATTGTAAATTAAATCACCCCTACTTAATGAAGCCGTTTATTTAGGTATTTTTCAGTCTTTTTATTGTGTATTTAAAAATAACAACTGGTTTCATGTGAAATGATTTCGTTTCTAAAGAATCCAAGAAAAATTCCATGGAAGAAATTTAGACTGAGCTTATTAACACTAATAAATACTATAAAAACCAATGAGTATGAATTTCAGAAAACCTTCCCTTTTAAAGATGACATCTTTGTGTAAATACAGTGGCAGATATTGTGATATTTCCTAAGAATAGTTCTCTAAGAATAAGTTATTTTCTAAAAATAAGTTATTATTTTTCTAAGAATAAGTAGTTGTGGATATTGAAATTTTTTGTTTAAAGAAATAAAATATTTCACAAATAGTTACAATATAAAGAAGGATGTATGAATGTGTATTTTTCTGTAACCATCTGTCATTCACTGAGAAATAGATTTTTAAAACCAGTCCATAAATCTTTCATTTATAAATATTAGTTTTTAAGAGAGAACTCTCATCTGTGACAATAAAATAGAGAATAAATGTGGGATTTTTTAAAAGAACATGTAAATTTTATAAAAAATTAGCATTACATAATTATCTATTTAGATTGGTTAAAAAGTCACTATTATAAAATAACACAGAGAAACAGAAGTGCAAAATATGAAAGAATTGTCTGAGGATGAAAAATTCTATCTATATTCTCTGTCTTGGATTCTCAAATAATTATATTTTTAAAATTCTTCTTGGTGTTCCAAAATTGTCAATCAATTCTTTTGAGAGCAGTAGAATGTTGTTTGGACAATTACTCAATTATAAGATCAGGTACAACTATGCTAGGTATGACTTTGTGTAAGCCTGCCTTAAGTAATTAACTTTTATATTGATTTTATTTTTTTGGAAAGATGGGAAGACAGCCTAAAATATCAGTTTACCAACACAGAGATCCAACAAGAAAAAGTCTCAAACATCAACTCTCACTATGTATAGGTTATCTCACCTAGTTTATTCAGTAGCTCTTTCCCAAGGGTTAGTTGTAATCTTTTTTTTACCATAAGACTATATCAATTATGCTTCATCCCTACACAATCGCTCAGATGCTATACTTGATTATAAGGATGTGAAGATGAGAAATTACATTTACTTTCTCCATTGTAATTCACTTTTTCTATAGCTGGCTTAACCATTGCTAATGTCCTGCATGATATGTTCATTTGTATTTACAATTTATTTGAGCTCTGTAGTCTTATGTCCTCTACCTTGGTTTATATTTTTTAAATCTGTTTTATTAATAATTGTGAAGCTACAAGTTAATAAGATTAGGGAAAGGGGCTGAAATTGTGGTAAAAATGTATCATAACCAAGTAATTATGGAAAAACTGTCCTACTTGAATGCTGTCAACTCATTGGTCAGAAAGACTGGGATTACAGAATTTTAATGCCTTGTGGACCATTTGGACTGGGGCTGACTGGAGCCTACCTGAAAAACTATTTTATAAAACAATCATAATAAATCACTTCAATTACATTGGCTAGTCTGGGAATATTATCTTTAGTCATGAGTATAATAAAAGTTCCCAGGAGAGTTTAGAGAAAAATGGGGAGAATCTCCCTGCAGAATGCTAAGCACCTCAGAGATCATGAATTAATGCTGGATAAAGCAATCAAGCTGGCAAACACTGGCAACATCCTTAATTTTCTAGTTAGAATTCTTTGTGGGTGGGAAGGTTAATCATTGCCATTTAAATCCTCACACCTGTGCATCTTCACAGTCTGGATCAATGACAAATTTTAAAACAAAAGAAAACAAGCTTTACCTCCAGAAAAACACAACCTTTAGAATGATAAGTGACAGGTCCTACAAAGGCAAGTGCTGTCTCATGGTGTTCTTATTTTTTCATTTTTAAAAGAGAGATTCATGTTTACTGTAGGCAGGCGCATGTGTCTTTGCATACTGATGAGTTCTCAGGTGCAGTGTCATTGAACTTGAGAAAGGAAAGCTTGCAAAATGGAGGAAAGCAGTTAAGTAAAACTGCTGCAGATTGCAACCACCTGCTCCCAGCCCGCTTCAGTAAGTGCTAGTGGAAGGCTACTGCTAAGCTCTTAGCAAACAGATCGACTACCGCTCTTACTCTCCCGGAATATTGATGAGTGAGATTTTGCTGAAATTAAGCCAAATTTCACTATCAATAGCTCTCATGAGAAGAAAATTTGGAGTAATAGTTTAGTCTTAGTAGAGGTTTTGGGGGAACTACTCAGACAATAGCTGAAATTACAACCTGTGTTAATAATTTAAGAAAGATATACTGAAAAATATTTTAACCATATATTACTTATGTTGGGAGTTATTGCACTGAATTCTGAACTCCATGAAGGTTGAATTTTTTTTTCCTGCTTTGTTAATTATGTCTCCCACATTAAAAAAAAAAAAAAAACTTGCTCATGGGAAATATTTAATAGAATAAATGAATTATATACTTTGAGCTCATATGATTGTTTACAAATGTATGTTTTTTCTTTTATTCATATTCTGAGTATTTTAGTAGCTTTATGCTTAACAGCTTACAAAGAATAAAATATTCCTACCATGTCCCTGGTACTTTTACAAACAATGCATTATTTAATGTTTATACAAACTTATCACAACAATTCTAATATCTTATTTTACAAATAAACTGAGTAAGATTCAAAAGTTCAAATTCATCAACATGCACTTGGCTAGTAAATGCTGGGTTTATATTTTGAACACATTGCTATAATTGATATAATTTAGATATTGGAATGCTGGGGTCGTATCCCATCATGAAAAAGAATGAAACCGCAGAGAAAGGAAGCAGGATGTAAGTACATTTCAAAGATACAAAAGCAAAGAAGTAAAAAATATAAAGGCAGGGCTGGGGATTTAGCTCATTGGTTTTGCTGCCTGCTGCGCAATCGCAAGGACCTGAGTTCTATCCCCAGTACAAAAAAAATATATATATATATATGTGTGTGTGTGTGTGTGTATGTGTGTATATATATGTGGGTGTGTATATATATATGTGGGTGTGTATATATATATATACACACACACACAAAGAAGTAGAGCTCCGGGTAGCTGAGCCTGGGGCCTAAGCAGGATAGCTATGGAGGCCCTTTGTATAAGGATTTTTTTGTTTGTTTCCCACAGAGCTCTTCACACTGTCCAAGGTTTATAAAATTTAGTTAGAAAGGAGCTTAGGCCTTTGGGTAAGCAGTATTTTTTTCTGCCTTATAGGAGATACCATACTTTTCACGGTCTAATCAATGAAGTGCCCATACAGGGCCCATGTGCCTTTGAGTCTATAGCCTGTCTGGTCATGCTCTGGAAAATCCTTGACAGCCTCAGGGCACCTGACAAGTGTTTTTGTAAAACCCTTGGAGGGTGGTGGCTCAGCAGAATCCACTTGGGCTTCTAGACTCCATTTTGGTGCTGCTGTCCTTACTATCTAATAGAATCCTGACACTTGTCTTACTAATTCTTGTATCAATATGACATATTTACTGGTTGTTACTTTGAGTCTATTGAATTTTGTCATCTCTTCAACTAAAGATATGTGTCAAGAGCTATGTTTACCCACTTGGAGTGTTTTTTCCTATTCTGTTCCAGTTATTTGCTCTTTTATGCTTTATATTTGCTTTTACAAGGAAGAAGAAGTGTGTTCCCTACAGTCTTCACCAAAGGGGCCTGACAGATGCCTGAAAGGAGACAGCAACAAAAGAGACAGAGGCCACAAGAGTTTGTCTCTCTCTGGTCCCACATAACATGTGACAGAACAAAAAAATGAGTGACAGAGAAGCATTTCCTCAAAGGCAGGATAGCAAACACACAGTTGAAGAATGAACCGCACGCATACCTCTTTATAGAAGTGTGTGAATTATAGCAAAAGTTTATGTTTTTCCTGTGGGAAATTTGGTAACTTCTCCAATTTCACTTTATAGATGAAAATAATAAAGTTAGAAGTTAAACTTTTTTTCTACAAATTCCACTATAAGAAAGGGAAAATATAGGTCTAGAAGTCTATTATTATTCCAAATAGTATTCCCTACCAGAAGAACCTTTGAAAACAAAAAAGATTTTTTTTCAGGTTAGATTGATTCTCCATTTATTTCAAGAACACTGCACTGAGAGCCCATATTTTATTTACATAATACTTTACTTGTACAAATAGTCTATCATAAAGGCATAAACACTATTCATTTTTGAAATATTTTTAATCCATTTACTTTTGCTGGTTGAAAATGGCATTTTACTTTCAAGGAACTACACACTAATTAGAAGATAGAAATTACAAATAAAATATCTTTTGGCATCCCGCATCTCCATTAGAGGGTGTGTAAGTGTTTCTTATGAATTTTCAATTATATGTATAATGTGGCTTGTCTGGACCTACTTTCTCCTCTAAAAAATTCAAATCATTTTCAGAGATTGGCTTACATCAGAATTATATGGAGGTGTGGGACATGATGGTTCATGCTCCTAATCCCAGCACTCTGAGAGGTTGAGAATCTGAAATTTGAGCTCAGCTTGAACAATTTAGCAATTTAGTAAGTCTATCCAAAAGGAATGAGTATGTAACTCAGTGAGAAGGCCCTGGGCTCAATCCCCTCTACCAGAAAAAATTACCTGGAGTCAGTATTAACAATACAGATTGCATGGCATATCCCTAGAGCTTCTGGTTCAGTACACATGGCATAAGAGTCAATGAATTTCAGTTCCACTGAGATCCCCAATGAGGATGCTGCCATCATTGAGATTATATATTCCCTGGCTGAAATTGTATCTAATCATGTCTGATCCTACCTGCCTTTCTTTCTTTTTTTTTGTTATAGATTTTTCTTGGTTACTATAATTTCCCTTCAGTTATTCTGATCATTAAATTTGGCTACTTAGGCCAACACCAATAACCCCCTTTTCCCTATTTAAAGGCACTGTTCATTATTAATCCCTGACATGTATAACTACTGCAATTATAAAATCAGCATTCAAATCAAGGAACTTCAAAACATTTTAAAAATCCAAGTTTTGGAAAAATGTAAACACAGACAAGTGAAGGAAATTGTATAATAAAACTCTTATCTATCACTCAGCTTCAGCAATTATCAAACTACAGATGCTGCTTGACTTACGATAGAGTTACATCCAAATAAAATCATCCTAAAATAAAATATCTTTTTGCATAAATACATTAAACACAGCTAACTGCATAGCTTAGCAGTGTAGTGCACTGCTGAGTGTTCATTTTTCATGCTCATGATCTTGTGCCCAACTAGGAGCGGGACTCTGTGCAGCATGGAGTCTCCTACTGCTTGTTGATAGCCAGTGAAAAGATCAAAATTGAATATAAGATTTCTGCTGAGTGTGTATTACTTTTACACCGTCCTAAAACAAAACATCTTATTCAAACTTTTATAAGTTGAGATAGAAAATTTTCTAGATAGAAAGTTTTATTAAATGTACATAGTCTCTTCATTTCCCTGCCCCTTGAACTATTTTAAAATATATTCCCAGGATTATATAATTTCATCTTTAATTTAGGTATGTATTTTAAATCCCTTAAAATAATTAAATGTCCAAGTGCTTCTTATATATCTTATATATGTTTGAATCAGAATCTAGATGATATTCATATGTTGCAACTGGATATGTTTCCTAAGTCTCTTTTGATTGCACTATTAATTTTTTTCCTTTCTCATGTGATTTTTGTCTTGAAAGAGCTCATTTTTCTGTCTTACAGAATTTTCATCAAGTAGATCTCACAGGCTTTATTCCAGTGATGTTACTAATCATGTTCTTTGTTTCTTGTGTTTCCTATAAATTGTTATTAAAATCTAGCAATTTGATTAAATTTGAGTCTGATATTTTCTAAAGAAAGTTTTGTAGGTGTTGTGAGCTTCTATTTGCAGGCATAGGTACCTGCTGCCTGAACTATTATCACATTAACTGTTGCAAAATGTTCATCCTCTAATTCTATTGATCCTTTAGCAATCAGCAAGAGTATGCCCATAAATAGAAGCAAACCTTTCATCATCCACGTGCCTGTCTTAAGGAGCAGTTTACACAGTAAAGGCAGAATGTGAGTGCTTGATCATGGTAAACTGGGACTTTTCAGATGAAAGAAGTGGCATTAATAATTAACCAGAGCGAAAGAGTGGAGTTGATAAGTTTTGGGCAAACTAGAACATGTGGCCACTGTATGAACAATTGTTTGTTAATTGATAAGGAGAAAAAAGCATCTTTAAAAAATATTCTGCACAAAATACATTTATGCTAGGCGCAGTAAATACTCAAATGTAGCTACTACATAGTTCTTCTGTCCCTGGAGATTTCTGAAGGACATACTGTGAAGGGGAAAATAATTCCCAACCTGACAGACATCAGATGTGGCAAGTTCATGGCCTCAGAAAACCAAGCTATGAAGTTGCAAACCAAAGGAAGAGGTTAGGAGAGTTTTACTGGATATAACAAGAAGAAGAACTCCTGGATTTCCAGGACAGGTCCAAAGTGGATGGCTGCTGAAGCTCTTTGTCAAAGGTAGTTTATATAGCAAAATCACACATGAGTACAATGTGAGCCAAACTACAATCAACCTATCAGATTACAAGTATAGTCATTTAGCTAATATTGATTCAATAAGTGTATGAGGATCATAGCAAGGGTATATGGTGAGCATCATTCATCATTAACCTAAGCTTATCTATAACTTTTAATGGTAGAAGGCAAAGGCATTCCTGGAAAGGGAGGGAAGTATGGGTCCAGATGGTCTGATCATCTACCTATTTGTCTGATGCCTAGCTAAGATCACTGGACCAGGTGGTGTCAATTACAGTATAATCTCAAGTTGCTGTTTATCTCTAGGGAGGCTTGCATCTGACTTCCTCAAGGACCCAATCCCTCTCTGACAGCCTATTATTTTCTATCTAACTTAGCTCTAGAATAACACTAGGACATAAGTATTAGTTACTGATTAGAGTATTAAAGTAACAGAATTTCAGCATCCAGAAAATGAAGAAAGTTGGAAGTGCTATAAATTACTGACATTATTCCATTTGTCAGAATTCTGTCCTATGATCCTTTTCACCAACAAAAGAAGATGAAACGTTATGTAGCTGGTTGTCCAGAAGGAATTCATAATAAACGTGATGAATAATTAGGCAAAATATACAGCTCAAGTATTATTATTATATTATATATGTATGCATGTGTACATTCAAGTCCATCATAATATTAATTTCAGTGCCTTTTATGGTAGACTTTAGACCTATTTATTCTTTTCTTTTTTTTTCTTTTTGGGTGGGGGGACAGGTAGTACTGGAAACTTGAACCCAAGGCCTCATTCATGGTAACCAGGTGCTGTAACACTGAGGTACACTTCCAGCCCTTACTATTTATTTCTAAAGTTTAATCACAGAGTTTCATTTTTAACAGGAATAGGGCTATTACAGCAATTAGAAACGTGATCTTCATAATCTGGCAGGTCCACACATGAATCCCAATTAAATATTATAGCATTTAATTTGATAATCATAAATTGAATTGAAAATGAAGCAAAGATATTTTAATTAATTTACAATCCCCCAATTTTCTATTTCACTTTGTTGACCTGGACAATTTATTTTGGGTTTTGTTTTTGATTTTGAATCAGAGGTAATATTCCTTTCCAACATTTCAGTGTATACCCACCAATTAAAATTCCCATCCCTTTATTGCAAAATATTAAACATGACTGAACTTTAATAAGAGTAGCCTTTAGCCGCGAAGTTATGAGAATGAGTCTAGTGAAAGATGATGGACATAGTGGCTTCTCTCATCTGAACTAGCTTGATAGATCTGCATCTTATTAGAGACTGAAGATACATAGCAGAGATATTACAAGCACATTCTGTCAGCATGATTTCACCTTCTTGTAAAGATCTAACAAGAAATAAGAAGATGTCATGTAACTCCATGTCAGACAAGAGACAAAAACAACACAAAACAAACAAACAAAAACAAGGAAAGGTATTGACTGCTGAGTAAGTGAAGCCTCACTACCAAAGACTTATGGTCTACTTTAAAGGTGATAATGCACCAGCACTTATACTCCAGTTAAATACAGTGATTAAAGGCCTGGAAATCTTTCTTAGCTCAACATAGACTGATGTTTAACTGTATGTGGGGATAGCAATAAATCATGCTAAATAAAAGACCTATAAGTTAGTGGCTAAAAAAAGAGATAGAAGTATTTTCTTTCATTTTAGACTGCACTCTCTGTAGAGTATATGCAGCGTAAGAGGAGTAGGCAACTTTGTCCATATACAAATTGCCTTGTGTTTTACATCCAGACTTCAAAACCACTGCTCAACATTTCCCTTCAGGACCAATTCATGAGACTGACATTTATAAATGTAAGCATCAAATTGCAGATCATTTTAAGCTGTATATAGTGGCTGAATTGTGAATTTGCCATAAATGGAGTTGGCACTGAGATTCTCAGTATACAATTTTTTTCACATTAGAGGAAATAAAACTAGGCTTTTTGCCACTTCCTTCAATATAATATAAAGTATTATAGGTTTGACTTGAAGATGCACACTGATTTCAGTGAATATTCATTATTTTTCTTATTAATAGAGTCTTAACTTGTTTAGATGATACAATTCAAAGAATATATTTGATACCTGGAAGATTTCAAAAAATTTATATTTAAGTTACAGTTCAGCCACAGAGGAACAGAGAAAACCAAGGCCTTAATGAGGTAATTAATCAAATTAAATATCACAATGCTTTAAATTCCCCACGTCCCACTGTTCTTGTAGACACAGACATAGTCTGGAAGGACTAGAGGAAAATGCTATCACTGTATTGACCAGGAGAAAAACATTCGATATGTTACTTGAATTTTGCAAAATCAACCTAATATTTCCAGATAAATTAATGACATGGATTACATATGAAAAAATTTAAATTATCAAATCCAATTTTGCTCTGGTGCTCCAAATTCACCCACAGTTAAATAGAAATTATCTCTAGAATATAAGATATTTAAAATGCACACAAACATATTTATTTGCCTTCCTAGCTTTTCCAATGAAAGATTTAACTTAAAAGTATGAACACGAGTTATTTTCACAAGTTATTTAATCAGATGATTGATAATTTTTTATTCATTTATTTTATTGGTACATTTTAGGTATACAATATGCTGACATTCATTATTGGGAGTTTGGTTTCTTTCTTTTTTTGGTTCTTATTTTTTCCCTATTGACTATTGATAATGTTACAATGAAGTGGAATAAGTTCAGTTCACCTTTAAGTTTTCTGTGTATTCACCAAATAATAAATGGAAAGGTTTCCATGGAATTTATCATTTTTCCCTTATAATTAACTAAATAGCTTCTCTCAAGATCCTGAACCCAAAATTCATCAAGAATATGCCACTATCTGGCAGTTGCTTAGTAAGTGCAACTTAAAGTGACAAAAGATCATGCACAGGAGGACCAGTCTTCTTGAATGGCTTGAGCTAACGTGCAACAGTTGCAAAGTGCATGGAAGGACAACGCTTGAATAGAAAGGTAATTAGAATGATTTTACTTAATTGAGTTTTATAAACATAATCTTTGACATTTTTAATGTAGTTATTTAGAAAACATCTTATGCATTTATAATACACAGACAGAATAATACAGATAATGAATACATTATAGTCCATGCATCAAGGGAGTAATTATAAGTTAAATTAATTATAAGTTAAATTCCAAGTCAGGTCAGTACAGAATACATTGAGGCCATGGTCAGGATATTTCTTCGTTGAAATGGATGCCTAATTTATAAGAATAGTGCACATTATAAGAATAGCACACATTAAATGTTCTGTGATATCACTTAAATGTTGTAGAATTTAAGAAGAAACAATTACAATTATTTAAGAAACAATATGTGACGGTAAGAGGTTTGCTGAAGAGTAATCAGAATAATCTCTGTATTCAGTGCTGGAAGTGAGTTTGAAAGCTGATAGATTGTTAATATATTTTTCTTAAAATCTAGTGAAGGCTGTGTAAGATATTGGTCATGAGAATGAAGAGAATGAAGTGATGTGAGAAATATAATTCTAGAAGACTTCACAACATTTAATAATTGATGGAGTTTAAATTTGGAGTTGATACTTGCAAAATGTTAACCAGATGTTAGGAAAAATATGCTATTATAGACAGAACTAGTAAAAAGTAAGTGATGAAATAGTTGTAACTAAACGTGGGCTCTCAAGAAAAAACTGCTTGGTAGATTTCTTATCTCCACAGATTGTTACTGAGAAATTATGGGTAAGTTATATAATCTTTACAAGATAACATATAGTATAATCACTTAAGCTTACATAGTAGGAACAAAATATATGGTGAATGTTTAAATTTTTAAAATTTATTAAAATAAAAGATATATTTCCATTAATATCCTCAAAATGCTCCCCCATTTCTTCAAACACACTTATTTCATTGTTCTTGCTACTTTCTGGAGCAGCTGTGGAAGTCCTTGTTCATGAGTGTCTTTACCAGGTATGATCAAAGATACAGTGAATGCTGCTTCCAAGTGCCATCCAAAGGAAAGGCAAGCTCATGAAAATATTACAATTTATTCTCAGTAACATTATTTACTGTATCTTGCACCATGCGACTTCTTGCTCTTCCACAAAGTTCAAATATCTATCAGAGTTAAACATGTTGAATAAATCCAGGATATCAAGCTAAAAAGGCTTATGAAAGAGGACTTCCAAACATGGCAAGAATGATGGGATAATTGTGTTCAAAATGAGAGAAGTATGGTAGGGGGGATTAATGGTAATGTGTCTTTTAATGTAATACATTTTAAAAACTTAAATATTCACTGTAGTTTTTTATCACACTGTGTATAAAGTGGAAAAGTAACACTGCGTGCCTATCAGGCTTTTGAAGGTTAAGATAATCCATGTAAAGTACTTGATAAATAATGTCTTGATAAATGTTAGTAATGGTTGTTATTGCTGTTATGGTGGTAGTTATGTTTGGAAATCAACTGGACAATCCATAAAAGAACAAATTTGAGTGGGATTTAAACATATCTATCCCATTGAATATTCTAGGAGGCCACTGGATATATTGCCATTTAGATATAGTTCATAGCTTGAGACAGGAATTTGAGAAGTACACTTAATTAAAATAGGAGTAAAGTTCACATTTTGGACTTTCATGGTGAAATCACAGTTACACACCAGAAATTCAGTGACCTATATAATAGTTCAGAAGTCTAGAAAGGCATGTGACAATGTAGATTTGCTTCTTAAAGTGGTCAGATACTGTCACCTTCAGTTTCCTAGTGTTTTCAACAGAGAACTCATTCCACCAGGTATTTAATTTGGAGAGTTTTCATGATCTGATATGCTTTGGGCATATATTGAAAGCTCTGAGAAGTCCTGCAAAAAGAATTTCTTATTATTTTATTTAAACCAGAATTTCTCAAAGAGTTCTATAGAAATTCTCCTCTCTTCCATGTAGTATGTATTAATAGTCTGAGTAATTTGTGTTCCAAGGGACAGACATACCGCATTTATTGGTCAGAACCCTTTCAAGCGCTCATAGCCCTTTTGGGCAGGCAGAGATAAGCAACTGCTTTTATTTTCAAAGAATAAAAATGGCTCCAAAATCCCCACATTTCACTGAAAGGAGGATACTTCTGTTGACCCCTGTCTTCTGTCTTTGTGTTTTCTGGCCTCTTGTGACTGGTGACCTTGAATCTATCTGTTCAAGCCTTCATGATGGAATTCTGTTGTAGTCTTTATTCCTACTGAATTCAGACTACTCCCAGATTTATTTTGTGGATACTTCGTATATTGAAATGCAAAATAGAAAGGAAAATATTGACATAAGTGTACAAAATTGCAAGACGAATATATATTTCAACAAATTTACATCTCTGATGTAAAGGTGGGAGAGGAAGCACACAGCAAGAACTACCACATTCTGCATGTTATCATTTGTTGGAGCACAGAGATAACTGCAAATACAGGTGACCATTCTCTCTGGAAAGGATGGCATCTCTTTGGTTGTGAAACTTTTCTCTTACACCTTCAAGACATTGCAATAAAGATAGTTCTACTATTCGTCCTTGTTCTTATGCAAATGGCTTATCCTTGGAATGAACAATAAGAACAACATATGGAAAAAATTCAGATCATGAGAGTGTTCTACTACCTACTCAATTTTATTTTGCTGATGCAGAGAGAAAATATATATATATGAGAGAGAGAGAGAGAGAATAAAAAGACAGTAAAGATAAAAGCATTTTGTGTTGCTCAAAATAAATAACCACTTTCAAACCTTTCTAGGTTACATACCCTAGAATTACACGAATTTTAAATTAGGCATATTGGGTTTTATTGGGGGTTTTTTGTGACTCCAAGGATTTTTATCGTGTTATAATTATTCTAATTAAAATTTAAAGACATAACATAAAATATATTGGAAGAAACTCTTCAGCAAAATAGCAGGGAACTTGTCAAGTACTAAACCATCTAAATATACAAATACAAGAAAATATACATAAAAATACAAGAAAATATCCTTTTTCTAAGATGTGATCCTTTTCACTCTTTTTAAAATTGGTTATACAGATTTATGATTTTCATTTTGGAAGATTTGTACATGCACATAATATACTTTGCTCATTTCCACCCCTACAAGCCACCCTCCCCACCCACACCCATACATGCAGGGGGGAGTTTGTGATGCGTACACATCTTCTGCTCATATACATCCTCATTACCTTCTCTTACATCCCCCCTTATTTTTTTCTCTTGTCTTATACTAATCTCCCTTTACTCCCTTCCCTTTCTTCCCTTTACTTTATCTGTTTTAGATTCCACATATTAGAAGGAAAGTGATATTTATTTTTCTGAGTCTGGCTACCTTCATCCAATATGATAGCCTCCAGATCCATCCATTTTACTACAAATGACAGAATTTCACCCTCCTTTATGGCTGAGTAATGTAATTATATTTTCTTTATCCACTCATCTGTTGATGGGCCAAAGCTGATCCTACATCTTGACCGCTGTGAATGGTTAGGCATATTGTTTTATAAAAATATAATAAAGTTTCAGAGAGGCATAAAATCTTGCATTACTTTTGAAAGTACAAACTAATATTACTCTGCTCAATTACTGCAACTGCAAATGATGGCACACAATACTGATCAGCTGATATAACTTGTGTTTCTTTGCTAGAATGTTTCTTAGACTCACTGTCTGTGAGTCAGTTATCTAGCCCATAATATACAATACTATATACAATAGATATTACAAAAACTCAGCGGTGGCTAAACAGCAGCTATTTAATTCAGTTCTGTATAAAAGTGAAGTGGACATATGAACAATATAGTGGTTTTAAAGTTGCTAAGTAAAGATTTGGATTTTTTCTCCACTCTTCTCAATGATCAGTCCTACTTTCAATCCACTCCTCTCTGTGGCATAAATCCTAAACATAGCCTATGAAGTGGAAAATAGTGAATGATCTTCAAATTAAGAAGAATTTATTAAAATTACAAGTAAATGTACATAGATCTTAATAACATTGGTAAATAAGTTAATATTTGTAAGGTCATTATCAGCAAATCTCTATCTTTTTGAGTATGCACTAAAAGCATTGTGACACATAAATGGGTTTTATTTGACATTTTAGCTTTTCACAAAACTACTGAACAACAAAATAAATCTAGTTTGATCATTTTAAATAGCACAATAATAGCTGTATATGATTTGAACTAAGAAGTTCAATTTGGAGAAAATTTAAAATTGAACAAAATCTGTTTTGATTAACAAAATGGGATTTAAGGAATCATGAAGACTTAGTGAGACAGACAAGGAAGATAGAAAAGAGAAAGCAATGAAATGAAGACAAGTAGAAAGCAGGAAAGGAGAAAGAAAGAAATTCAGTGTGGTTTAATTCAATTGTGAAGGTATCTTGGCCCAAAAAGCTTGGTTACACCAGTCTTCATTAAATTATTATATGCAAATTTTGTTGGTAGAGCATAAGAAGATATTGTATGCTTGCAATAAATCAAAGATTCCTATATAAGGTTTTATATTAATAGTAAGGAAAATATAAGCAGCTTCTCATGAAATTACTCATTCATATTATATTTCTTATTATTTAGCAGAAGTTCCAAATTACGAATGACTGACCCAATAGTCACACTAAAAATTATGAGGGAAAAAGAAGATGATTTCTGCTTGAGCCAGTTTCAGGATTTTTAGCAAATTAAATTATAAAATAAGCAACTAGTTACAAGAAATAAAACTTCTGAGAATCTAAAATATTAACATACAATGGAATCTCAATATTTATCATTCCATAATTATTGCTTAGTTCTTTCATCCTTTTTTGTTATGCATTTTTAGAGGTTTTAGCTGTCACTACTTACAGGTTTTACCTCACAGTAAATTGATTTACTATAAAATTTCCCAATTTTCAAGAGACAGGATAAAAAAGAAAAGCTAATAAAAAGAGTTGATGAAAAGGACAAATTTTCATGTGAACACTGTCATTGAAAAAGTAAGTTTTTAATTTAATTTTTTTCAAAGTAATCTGTAGTATTATTGCTCAATATAAATGAAATTGTAAGGTTGATTTTTTAAAACATTGACTCAGTAGAGACCAAGTAAACAACAACAACAACAAAATCTGACAATATTTTGAGACTCTTTCCTTTGTCAGAAAGAGGCCATCTGCAAAAATACTTTGCCCTCCACAGTATCAGTGACATCTGGAATGGTGCTAATGAACCAATCATCAGGGCAAAATAAGAATTTTGTCCTTACTTTATTACATTTATTATTTCTCTGAAAAGCCATTTGCTTCACAATTTGTGAACACAGAAAGAAGATTTTGGGACACAATGATTTGTCTGTTGTTACAAAAGTATTTTTATTCTTTTACCTAAGGATGAATAGAAATAGGAAGCCAGCTAAATGCTGGTTGCTCCTTGGATAATCCCTGCCTTAAAGTCACCAACCATGACTAGGATAAAACACCTAAAACACTGTTAATGGAATAGAGAGAAACTATTTCCCAGAGGAGAAAGAGATTACTTGTGTACATATCAGATAGGAAATATAAAACAAACAAAATATCATATAAAACTTAACAAATTTCAATTAACATGACTGTGTTCGGTAAATACTATATGACTTAAGAGTAAAATAAGACTTAGAATTTATTTCCTCTTGGACACAAATTATATTTTCTGATAAGAATTGTAGTTTCATAAGCAGGCAAAATTTGCTTGGATAACCACAGAGCCCTTGTATTCACTCTCAAACACAAAACAAATGAATGTCTGGTAGAAAATTTCACCTAGGTGAGCAAATCTTGGCACACTTAGTAGGCAGTCTTATTTCCATACCATTTATTGCACTCATGGCAGTTTGGGGCATAGAGTATATGAGAGGCAGTCAGTCAAAGAGAGATTAATGTGTTGTTTGAGCAATAATTCCAATCAAGTGAACCTGAAATCTTAAAAGGCAAAATAACTTCATCTTTCCTGTTCTGGTGCATCATTCTCATTCAGGTAAGAGAAAACAATCTCAACTTCTAACATTCTTATTGAAAAACATAAATTGATTTTAGTTTTAAGAAATGATATGAGTCATGGCTTTTCTATGCTATAAATATCACTATATTAGCATAATAATACCTATCATCAGTAGAAATTCTTCTCATGAGATTTGCAAATTATGTTGTGTACTCATAATACTGTAACTATTTTAAGGTTGACTGATATTGTTTGATTGGGCTAATTAAATGAGAGCTGGTTTCTAGTACTTGGAAATTTCATGCAGTTAGATGGATCCAGCCAAAGACATACACAGTTCAAGTGTTATCCTTCAAAAGAGTTGTACAGAAAAATCAAAACTGGACTTTAGAGCTCAGGAGACTCTACTTTAGTAAGAGGGGCAATAGGGAATTACTTGACATTTTCTCTGGCTAGCTCATATGCCTAAAAATCCAGAAACACATAAGCAGAATAATAGTCTCTCAATTTTTTTCCATTGTGTCTTATTACAATCTTCTAATATCCACTATGTGTCCTTTGAGCATTATGTTCTGAAACCTACAATACAAAAAAAAAGTTAACACAGTTGGAGAGATTCTATCTGAGCCAACAAGAAGAAATAATAATAAACTTTATTAAATGTCAACAGGGCTTTATGCCCTGTACAGGCAAGAGGAATGTACCAGGCAGCACAATACCAACTATTCACAATAGTCAGTTATTGATTCCACTTGTAAAAAAATTTATAAATATTTATTGAAACAGATCAGCAATTGATATATCAATCTTCCAACAGTTCAATGTGATGACTATAAAGAATAAACATGATCAGTATTTTAAAGTGTAAAGTTAATTGAAAAGCATTTTATAACATTCTTTCAAATAGCATTACTTTGGATTTCTAGTTGCATGTATTCACATTTTGCTAATAGAGGACTTATATTTTATTTTATCATGCAGAGTAAAAATACAATGTTTCATTGTATAAATCACATAACATAAGCTTTTTTTACCCCGAAATTATTATTTTAACAGTATACTGTGTAAATCAGTAATTCACTCAAAGATAATATAATTAGAACTCAAGTGGACAACAGAAAAATCTTAGAGAGAGGAATCCAAAAGTAAACTTCATTCCAAAAGTAAGGCACAATCCTAGAGTCTCTTAAATGAAGCAAAAAAGAGTGTTTATTTTAGTAATTAAAGTATAGAATAGGAGTCTAAGTGTGTATCAAAATTGAGAGTCAGACTCCAGGTGGAAAAGGACAGATAAGACAAATCAATGGTGAGACACTGACTCCAGAATCCAGAATTGTCTATCCAGAAGGGATAGCCAGGGATCAAGAAAGATGGGACTGCAGCCTCATAATAATATTGTTGCAGAATTTAAGAGGTCAGACAGACCAGGAGGAAAAACAGGAGGATTCATTTAGGTGTGCGCTGGCTCAGCAGACTCGTGTCCTAAGGCTGAGTCCAGTACAAAGGAAGGGCTCTAGTTTTACACATGTTCCAAAGAGGACTTGGTGTACCTGAAGGCATGCAACTTGTGGATAGAAGTATAATAAAGGCAGTTACTCAAGCTGTGACAATTTTGTGACTTAGCATATGTAGCCTGAATCGGGTTAAAAAAGGATCTTACAAGAAAAGGAGGTTGTGAAACCTTACTTACAGGGACAAAGTTACTAATTTCATTTGTAATAGAACAAAGAACAAAAGCCACAGGGAGGGGGAATTGTTTAGGTTGAAGAAACATGTTTTTCTTTTTTTAAATACTGTTTTAGTATCATGGCTACCATTATGGATCTGTCCTCTCAAATTTGTAGTCCATAATAGAAATCCAGGTATTGTTGAAACAGAGGAATTAGAGAGGTTGATTAAATAGTGGGCTATAAGAATTACTAAAAAACTGGAGTAAAACAAAATAATGAAAAGAAATATGGAGCTAGTTGTAGTGGCATGTGCCTGCAATTCCAGTTGCTCTAAAGATTGAAGTGGGAGGATCACTTGAGCCCAGGACTTTGAGATCAGTGTGAGCAACATAGTGAGACCCTGTCTCTCTCTCTCTCTCTCTCTCTCTCTCTCTATATATATATATATAGTATATATACACACGTATACATATATACATACACATGCATATATACACACATATACACACATGTGTGTACGTGTGTGTGTGTGTGTGTGTGTGTGTGTATGGCTGGGAATGTAGCTCAATCATAGAACATTTGTCTGGCATACACAGACCTTGGATTTGATCCCTCACTGCAGAAAGGAAGAAAGGAAGGGAAAGAAGCAAGGAGAATAGAAGAGGATGGAGGAAGGATGGAAGGAAGGAAGATAGGAAGTGTCTTAGTTACTTTTCTCTTGTTGCTAAGACAAAATGCCCAATACCTAAAGTTAAAGGGAGAAAGGTTTATTTGGCTTACAGTTCATAGAAATTTCTGTCCATAATCAGCTGGTTCCAAGGCAAGGTGGCAGAGAGGCAACAGTTCATGGTGGCGGAAGACAGCAAAAGCAATAAAAGACCTTAACAGTGTCTTTCTGAATCTTTTGTCTTATCCAGACTACAGGGATTAGGGTGATGCCAAACAATCACATGTAGTGGTTTAGTAATCACATGCCCTTAATCCCAGCACAAGGTACTGTAGATTCAGCCCCTCTGGAAAAGAAAGCCCTCCCTCATTTGTGTGAGGCTTTGGGTGAGACAGCTAAACACAACCCATAACAAGAAGGAAGGAAGGAAGGAAGGAAGAAAAAAAAGGGGAAAAGGAAAGAAGGAAGGAAAACATATATCTGGGACTAAATCTTCAGATAGTCGCACTGTCTGAAGATGGAATATTGATATAACAGCAGCACAGAGGTGTGAGACACTTACGAGGATGTTATTGTGCCTCCACAATGGATCCTTTAGTTTGTCCTGTGAACCTGCTTACAGAGATATAGGCTACATGTTTCAGTCTGTTGGAACAAGTCTTCTGATTTGGCTAGACTCAGGCCAAATAGATGTAAAAGAAAATTATTTTTATGAAATCTAATCCATCTCCAACTTTGGACCAACTGTTGTACTTACTGAGGAATCATAAGAGTGTTATCTCTGTGAGAAACCTATGATGAAGAGTCCTTGTAGAATCAAATATTTTGTTTTACCATAATTACCATGAAAATAATAAAGACAGTAAAGAATAAAGAACTATGAAGCATTGTTCAATTGGACTTCATTTAACCCCAAAATATGGACAGAGTGCCATTTGGGATGAAGCAGCTTCACCTTCTATTGATATTAACATCGTTTCTACTCAAAGAGTAGGAATCTTAAAATTTCACTAATGTAGACAAAAGAACTATTAAGAAATTTCCCTATTCAAATTTAGCGTAAAAGTGAACAGTCAAGGTAAATAACAAAAACATTTTGACACAAATTTGAAAATTATTAGTAAATAGCAGTAACACTTTCAGTTATAAATTCTTTTAAAACATTGATTAATATGCCTGTCCCTCAGTATCTGTGGAGAAATAATTCCAGGACACCCTGCAGATACCAAAATCTAAGGATGCTCAAGGTCTGTGTATAAAATTACATAATTTTTGCATATAATCTACACACATCTTGAAGTCATCTCTAGATTATCACACTTAGCACCCTGGAAATGCTATGTAAAAGTTATTTGTGGAATTTTTAGGGAATAATGACAAGAAAAAAATGCCTCTCCATGTTCAGTACAGATGTGACTTTTAAAATATTGATTATTCACAATTAGGTGAAATTTCAGACCAGAAAGCTACAGTTACACAGGAAAGACTATATTCATTTTATTCAAAAACATTTCTCGAAGTTCAGTGTGTGCTACATATTTTTCTATTTTATCTGTCAGGGATACATCAATGTTTAAACATACCAATATCTTTGCCTCCTAGAAGTTAATTCTAGCAAGAGGAAGAAGGAAAAATAAGCATGACAAATAAGTAGAGTACAGTGTAGGTCTAGGATGACCAGTACGGTTGATGATGTAGAACAGAGTACTGTAATGGGACCTGAGAGTGTAGAGAATACAAAGGTTGTAAGTTATATTGGGGTGTCAGGTTATATATCACTGTGAAGGTGAAATTTGAGAAGAGCTGCAATGATGTAAGCAAGTTAGTCATATATATATATATATATATATATATATATATATATATATATATGGGGGGTTATCTTAGAAAAAGGAAGAAACTGAGCAAAAGCCCTAAGGTTGCAGCATTTGTGTTGTGGTCTAGGACTGTAAGTCACCCAGCAGGCTTGAGTGTGGTGAACAAAGGTTAGAAGGAAATGAAGAGACAGGAATGCAGAGTCTGTGGACATGTCATGGAGGCCCCAGCGCACCACAATAAGGAATGACTTTTATATTGCAGGAGATGGAAAATTACTATGGGTTTTCTTTCTTTTCTTATCAGTACATATTCTCAACACCTAATAATTATATCCATTTGGGGAAATTGGTACATAGATGCATCACATCTCCATCATTTATAATCCTTTGTCCTGCCCATCTTATTCTCTTCCCCTTCTACAGATCTGATTCCCCATCTCCAAGATGCTACTTCCCTGTTTCCCACCCTCCTGCCTTTATTTTACTTTTAAAATTATTTTGATCTTGGGTTTATCATATAAGAGAAACCAGGTTTGAAAAAAATATTGTTATTAGATTCATATTCTAAAAGAACTTAGTTTTTTAAAGGCTGAGTTATTCTGTTGCCTATCTCCAGGACAATTAGAATAATAGGAATGAATTACCACTAGAACAGTGATTTGAAAGAAGTTAAAGATGATAATTTGAAAGTGAAACAAGAGAGAATATCATATAGAAAAAGAACTAAAAGGAAAAAAGACAAGTACTTGAACCATTCATTAAAGGGAAAAATATTTTTAAGTTTTCAATAGCTACTAAAGTAGAATAATAAATATTAGTTTTTATTGTAATATGAAATAGCTTTATATACTCAGATGCTTGCAAAGCATTACTGTATTTCAGTAAATTATATTAATAATTATAATCAATTATTGTGAGTTAAAATTTTATAGATTGTAATTTCCTAATGCCCTCTTGGAGAATCATGAGGAATAATTTTGTGATAATTTTAGGTTTTTAAAATAAAACCACTTAAATAGATTTTTCAACCTTACATGGGCAAATTTTAGTTTTCTTAAAGTTTTATTTTAAAAAATTCAACAGCGAATGAGATATTGACCTTTCACTATGTTTTGAATAAGTCTGTCCCACCTGAAGCTTGAACTAAAATAATAAAACTGTATGAGCTGGCATAGTTGCATTTATATCAGAAAAATGATTAAATGGAAGAGAAGTTTTCCATATGCAAAGTGTAGAGAAAGAAAGGAATAAAACAGAATGAGGGTCCTGAATACATAGCATGATAGGGTTCCGTTCCATGCCAAGCCTCCCTTACCATCTGAAGTGTAAATCATCATGATACATGAAGCACATCCATGATTCCATTTTCTCAAAATCTCAAAATACTATTCTATAAGAATGATATACCCTTAAATATTCTGTCCATAAATAAATCACACAACATAGTAATGACAGTGCCTCTGTTAACCTTGAGTCTAAATTCAGTAAATGTCAACAGGACACTTAGAAGAACCCATTGTACTTTGTGTTCTTTGTATTTTTTCCTTCGAATGCTGTTGTTTCTTTGGAGGCATAGCCACATACCAGATTTGAAATGGTTATGTCATTTTAGTTAATGGTGTTCTTATTCCTTCAAAATTCAAAAATAATTGAAAGCATTATTTTAGGGCTTTCCAGTAGGAACACCTTATTATTTAAATGAAATGTGGAAATGTTGAGTTCCAAACCAAAAGGGTTATGAATGTCCAAAGCACTGAAAACACAGGATATAAATATAATCTGAGCCCACACATTAATATCATGTTTGACACTGTAAACACTAAATTTAACATCCAAATTTTATTTCCTGGACTTATTGTGATGTCCAGGCCTGTGCTATTTATACATATACATATATTAAGAAGTCAATTTATATGATTTTTGCTGGTGAAATTCAGTGAAAACTAAAGAAAAATAAAAACATAATCAAAGGGAGGATTAGAGGGTAAGTAAGTAATTACTTTTTTAAGGAGTAGTGTCTATTAATTAAACAATTTACTTGTGTTCATATAAATACATATGTACATTCTAATTGTATGATAAAAATTGCTTTTGGAAACTATTATCATTTAACTTGGTGGATACTCTTTTTGATATGTACTACTACTAAGACAGCAAAGATAAACCACCAAGTTTTAGCTATCCCATTTGCAATTAAAGATTTACTCTCTATTCAAATAAGTAATAATGTATATTGATAGCAAAAAGGAACCTTTTCAATGTCTCATTATGTCTTCCCTGTAGGTATATTCAACTGCCTAAAATTTTCAATGTGTGCCTTTTTATAAATATTGATTCTAATATAATAGAATCTTATATAATAGATTCTTATATAATATTTCTGTTGTGAATTTTAATTCTTCCTGTATCAGGCAGTGACATTTTGTTTTGCAAGTAATTTCCTTTTCTTATAACAAATGTATCATCAAGTTTACATTTTCTTAGGAAGAATTGGCCCAATGAAGTCCATTCCTTTGTTGAGAGTTAGTTTGTTAGTATGTTCTTTCAATACTTTCTCTTCTCTCCAGTATGGCATAATTTCTAGGAATATTCCAAAATGAATTGTGACATGGGAAAGGCTAGGCTGATTTTATGGATGGGCAAGTCAAACAGAAATTATGTGAAGAAAGGGAAAAAGAAGATCTTCTTTTGTTCAAAGGTCATACCATTAATTTAATGCTATATGAACTCAAAATTTAATGTAGATTTCTTAAAACTTCTACCTCCAGAGTGCCTGTAAAAATCACATTCATCTAAAAGTATTAGGGATATAAATTTAGAATAAATTTATCTCAAATGATTCCTGAAAGTGTCTACTGGAATAGAACAGAGCAATTTATATCACAGTAGCACTGAGGAAAGATACATGAGAAAACATTTCTACACATGCATACAAAGACTTCAGGAGAAAGCGATGTGGAGAAAGAGTGTAGCAAGTGGATGAAGGCAACTTCACTCCTTTCAACTAGGTCGCCAAAAAGAAGCTTGGTCCAAATTTAGAAACTATTTAGGGACAATTAACATGATTCTGATGAATTTCTCTCTACTAAGAAATTTTCAAATCACCACTGTATGAGTTAAAACATTGCCAAAAATTATTAATTGCTTTACTTATCCATCCATATATTCAAATGTTAATATGTAGGATATGCCTGACATTCTGCAGCATTCTGAAAGATGTAGAAATTTACAGAACAGAGTCTTCTTGGTCAAGAAATGCACACTCCAGTGAGAGAGATAAAAAAATAAAATAATCATAAGAATAATATAGAAGGCAATCGAGAGAGGTAGAGAATGCTATGATCCTCATAATATGGAAAGGGAATGTTTGACTATAAAGACTAAAGAAGTTATTCAAGGAGAAGATAATTTTCAGTGAGCTAGGAAGACAGACATTTCTTAATAGGGAATGCCAGAAACAGTGTTGTTCACTACATATTAAATGAATAATTGAGTAACTCTGATAGAAGGCTAATTGGACTAATGCCTGTTATGAAGTCTACTCCAGATCTGCTATATATTCTGTTGGGTAAATAAAAGTGTTTCGGCTTTGCTTTCCTCATCTGCAAAGTATGAGGATTAGATTAATTTCTTTTCAAAAAAATTTTTATCACTATAATGGTATGAAGGCATGGTGTCTCTATATGGTCTCCAAGTTTCCTCTGGGGAAACTTAGCTGCTCTTGATAATATTTGTTCTGCAATGGTTACTGCAACTGCTTTATCAAACATCATTCTAGCCTCACCATCTCACCTCATTGTGTAGTAGCCAGGAAGTTTGTGTGGAATTTACTTTGTTCTCAAATTCAAAGGTACACCCTGATTTCTTATCACACTCTTTATAATAAAGATTGCTTCACCATTGTTCCTCCTACCTCAATCCTAAAACATGACCAAGCATTACTGTTGCATTGAAATTAGTCCAAAGCTGAGCATCTGTAGATAATCTAGTAAAGGAAAAACTAGGGCATTTGATCAGCAATCAAAGACAGTGTTCAGTTTGCTCTCACTGTGAGAAAAAACAAAATCTGGCAGCTGTCATGTCACCATAAGGATAGGATCTTAGGGCCAAAGATGCCAGGCAAAAGGTGGATACACAAAAGATCAAGAAAAATGGAGCCATCTCTGCTCACAAGTTGAATAAAATCCAATTTATCCTTGGCATTTTCATTTGTGAGTCAAAAAAAGTCTCCTACACAGTTTAAAACATGTGAGCTTTGTTCTTATCCAACACATACTTTCCCAACTACTAAATCACTTCAAACTACTTCTTTTACTAAAAGTTTTTCCCTAAACCACTTCACAAAGGAAGGTAAGCACTAAACCATAAACTCAAAGACACACATTCTCAATTTTGAGAGCTTACCAAAGTATATCTGACAAAATTCCCAACAAAGAGGTTATGACTTCCTCTCTGATGTAGCAAACACTGTTAACTTTACATTAAGAGCTCTAACAAGAAAATAGACTTTGAAAGAATAAAAAGAAGAAAACACTTTTTTTACTGGAGACTTTCAATCACTCTGGGAAAATTTTAGTCCAAGATATTTTGGGTGTCATCTTTCCTTCTATATTTTTAAATTTTAACTCCAATTCTTCTGTCAAGGATTACAAATGTTTTCAAGAATCAAAAATAATAAGGAATAAGCTTTGCAGTCCTTTTTTCTATACTTTTTTTTATACATAGGACACCTCAAGCTCAAATTGGCCTGCTTGTAGCTTTAATGAGGATGGCCTGTTTCAGAATAGGCTCAGGAGCGCAGATGTGTGTTGAAGTTCAGAATTCTCTGCATCATTTTAGCTGCAGGTTGCTCAGCCACCATGTCTGTCAACAGTTGGCTCTGCCATCCAGGAATACACACATGTGGCAACTAAATCTTTTTTTACTTCCCATGTACCAGGTTACTTATGCCCACTTTAGAGATTTAAAAGAAGCATTGAGAATGAAAGATCTTAAGTTATTCTAGAAAGGTTAATATCCAAGTCCTGGACAAATGCAGGTAAATATACAGAGCTCCAACCTCCTGGATAAAAACTTATTCCTTTCCATTATCCAAACTTGGTGAAAAGTATGCTGAAATAATTTTTCTCCACAGTCTCTTAATTTTAAAAATATATACTTTTACCCTTAAGTAAAAAGAACATAGAAGTTTGGACTTGAAAAGACCCTTAAAATCATTTAAATGAAAAATGTCCTGAACTAACAATGATGCCAGACTCTTCTTGCTGGACTTATTTCTCCTTGAGGAGGAAGGTGATCTCCACTCTACATAATGTGATTACTCCCATTTTTATAGTGCTGAGTAAAATGCCATAAAACTTTGAGCACTAAGAAAAAGTTAATTCACAATAATAATTTTCCATGTTTTTAAACAATGCTTGTACATATCAAAAACAGAAATCTTTAAAGGGTGATACTCAGCTCCAAAACTCCATTACTATAACATTTTTGACTGCATATAAAACACCTTTTTTGAATTACACAAAGATAGCTTACTGTATAATAAGTGCATTCCGAAATGTGATTATATATGTGAAATATGATTACCTCTCTTGTCCAGTAGTAATTTTTAATGACTCTGCATTTTCTTTAAAACATGCCGGGAAAAAAGTACCATACCATATATATGAGCCTGTCATATTTATGCTTTGTTTTGCTGGGGAATTTTAATTATATATTTTATCTCAGTACTCAGTTTTAAATTGTTTACTTTGAGCTTTCAGCTGACCAAACATTCCCTTCTTCAGGACCAGAGGTAAGAACAGATATGGTAACCACAGTTATGGTAAGCTATATATTAGAAGTATTCAAGCATGCCATGTTGCAAGTTATGCTGAACTATTTTTAGAGTTTTTAAAAAATATTTTAGGCAAAATAAATACTTTATTGTTTTAATTTTTTTAGAAATCAGCCTTTGTGTAACATTTCAAACATTTATAAGCCTTTGAAATATTCTTTCAAAAAACAGAGTTAACATCTCAACCATTTTTGATTAAAATTTCACACACAAAGAAACATAATAGGAATTGAAAATTATAAATGCTAAAAGACAAATTCCAACATGTTGTTGTTACTTTACACATTTATTCAACACATATAACACCAAAGAAGAAACCATTTTCTTTTCCTTTCATAAAATCAAAGGGTTTTCACTGGTTAAAACTGAATTAAAATCATTTATGTCTAAGGATAACAAATCTAAATTACTTCCACTTTGAAAAACACAAAACTAGCTTATTCATTTCTATCCATTCAAGTCATAGACCCCGTTATTTTGACAATGTTCTATTATTTAGTCTACAAGACTGAAGAAACGTCTCCTTAAAATAAGAAGACTGGACAATGCAAAAGGTACATAGTGTTTAACATAAGACACATTTACAAAAGAAAAATACTACATAAGCTGTAATAAAATTACATTTGTTTTGGGTAAAGCAACAAGGCCTACAGTGTAAGAACATTAAGTAGTTGTAGGTAACCTCATGTAATTCTATACTACTGCTATTAGTAGCCTCCTCAAGAATTAAGAGCAATTTTTACAACACAACAGTTTGTCTTCTTGGAAGTGACACCAATTAACAGCAGTGGAGGGAAAATCATTGGTTGCTTCAAGCTCTCAAAATATAAATCAGTTATTGCACAGTAAATACCTCATAGAGGTCAGTGTTCTAAGAAGCTAGTTTGAAGTAATATGTTATTTATAAGTTGGTTATGTCTAAAAATCTTCAAGTTTTATAATTAATTCTACATAGGGAATCAATTGGAAAAATATTGACATATGAATAAATATTAGGCTTTTCAAATCGCTACAATTTTGGTAGTTGAGAAAAGAAATAGCAAAGTGCCTAAGTTTCTATATGTTTTTAAAAGACAGCTACAGAAGGATCACACACTGTACACTGTATATAGCAGCCCAACTCTGCCAAAAGCAGCTTGTGAAGAAGATAAGCCCACGGTGTACATCGCCAATAACTCCAAAGTTAACCAACTAGCAGGGTCCAGGCCCGTCTAAACATTCCACTTAATGACTATCTTGCTTAGAACTTGGTGCTTTATTTGAAGATAATGCTGCCAAAAGTCCGCTCAATTTCATGTCTGATTTTACCAACAATAGACTCTTTAATCTCCCGTATGACCTGCTGCAACTCATCCTGCTCCACATTTCTCTGCATTTCCTCAGCAGCTGGCATGGCTGACAGTTTTCCACACTCTTCTTCCACGTCAGAGTTAGGTCCTGCAACCTGTGGACCTTCTTCAGCTGTGCCAACTTCCTCAGAACTTTCCAGCTCCGGTGGTGTCTGCAGAAAGCCTGTTCTGGAAGGAGCAGTGGGCGTCAGGGCCACTGAACCCCAGAACACTCTTTCTTGCCATTGATTGGGCTTTGCGTTTGCCGCTGGCGTCACCAGGAGCCACTGCAGTTCTTCTGGTGATGTGGTGGGAGGGACTAGAACACACAGAAGAAGACTCTGACGTGGCTCGGGAGCAAACGGACTCTGAGCTTTCTCCAGGAGGATTTTCAAATGCCATTTCTTCAAGTCCCAGACCCAATTCAGACTTCAAGTAGGACTGTTCACGCATCAGTTCAGTCACCGGTTCCACGACATTCAGTGGAGAAGGACATGACAGGTTATCAGCACTTCTACTGCCACATATTCCTAGCAAGAAGGAACTGAAGGGCAAAGGCACCCGCACTGCCTGCAGCTGCTCGTCCAGGCCCAGCAGGCGCTCTTCCAGCTGCAGCTCCAGGTCCTGCAGCTCCACTCGGACCGAGTTTCCCAGACTCTGCAGCTGACCAACTTCATACCTTTCCTCCTCAGTCATATGTTGATAAACCAAGGTCTGCTCGCACAGCATTACCAATTTTAAATCCATCATTTGGGTTCTAAACAAATTCAGGCTCTGCCTCATTACTTGAAGCTCCTGAAAAGTATTTTCATAAAGAGGGAAAACAGATGATTTCTGAGTACTGTACGGAACAGCAGCGAGGTCAGGTCCTCTCATCATAGGGTACTGTGAAAGATTCTGCAGGGAGCTTCTAATATGATGCAACACTCTTCGCAACTGCATTTCGATGGCAGAAGGAGGATTCCCAGAGCACGCTCGGTATGGGTAGACAGCATGGCTGTGTGAGTGGGGACACCAGAGAGGGGACGCGAAGGCAGCGCAGGTGGACCCCGGGATGTTGGGGACACTGTGGGGACTCAGCGTTCTCATGTGCTCACACAGGGGCCTGTCCTGCCACTCGTGAAGAGAGTGAGGGAGCAGGTGGACTGAGATGTCGGCGGTGGAGCAAGGTGGGAACAGACAGGAGTCCTGCCATGACGGTGTTCCTCCAACTGGGCCACCTCACTCGAGGTCTCTTCGTCCTTCTCCACGGTTGCCGGAGAGATGGAAACTGTGGATTTGACTAAAGACTGACTGTCAAGTGCAGCTGCCCCTTTTTCCAAATATTTTTAGAGTTTTGAGAAATTAGTTACACATTTGATTGACCTATGTCATGTATGTTAGGAGAGAAAATAATCTTTTCTGTTGGCTTAATTCTTTTTTCAGATTAAAATTATTAAGGGATAGTGGTTGTTTTAGAATATATTAATGACTGTAATCATATGTTACACAAAATATAAAATGAAGAAACTTGTTTCCTCCAATTTACTACAAATCAAGAATAGAATTTTGTATGGATGTCTTTAGGTCTAGACATATTTGTGTTCAAATTTTAGTTATAAGGCTTCCTTATCGATGTTTTGGGAGAATTACTGAATTATTCAGGCCGTCAAACTGGTCTTTTGAGAATAAGGCATAATGTATATGCTAGGTAAAGAGATTAATGTATGCATCATATGTAGTGAGAAATACTACTCATTCTATTCAAACAGATTATTGAACAAGCCATAGGAGACTTAGGCTACTCAAATATTTAAAACTCATATCTGATTTTATTAATACTATAGAAACAGATTCACTTTTATTTTTATTGTAAGGCTTATTATTAAAAGCATATTATTTCCATGTCTCCTACCTTAGTAATCAACTAACAGTAACAGGTTAAATTGCTTAGTAGCAAAAATAAATCAGAACTTATGATTTAGTAAATGACCTCAGTTACTCAGAGCCTCCATGAATTTTTACTTTCTAGAAGTGAAGATCCCTTTAAGAACAAAGACAAAAACAGATTTAATGTCAAACCAAGATGAGAACTTATTTACATTCATTGATGGAATCAATAAAAGTAATTAAACTACAAAGATAACTTATAAACTGAAAATGCTAATTAATGGCTTTGTTCTTTTTATCATTTCTATTTCAAGTAACATTTTAAAAATTTTAATATTGTGCTATAGTGTATTACCTGCCACTTGAAGAACTACTATGTTTGGATTCTTATGATGTTTGTACAGCTTTGTATAATTGTTTTCTGCTTCAGAAAATATCATGATGTACTTAAAATTGTCTGCAAGAGAAGTAGAGAACAAATTGGATTAGTTTTCCTACATTTTTGTTCATTGTTAATCAGTTTCTCAATGTCCTTTTTTGTATGTTTCTGTTTTCACCTGTCTTTCCTACTACTTTACTATGTTAACCATAAATCAGAACATGTTATATGCTAAGCAAATGTAGAATTAAAAAGTGTCATGAGAGAATTTAAGTGTAGCAA
The DNA here is from genome assembly GCF_000247695.1 of Heterocephalus glaber. The sequence goes on from NW_004624769.1 coordinate 20,066,625, forward strand.
CAGTTTGGCTAAGGTTATGTCACAGTGAGATACAAAGCAATGCATAATAAGAAAAATCACTTAAACCTAAGAAAGTTATTAATAAATCAGGGGAAATCAAGTGTGCGTGAAAAGGCTGAATGTTATGTATTCTGTGTTCTCAGATACAAGGTTTATTACCTGTATAATTGCTCTACCATGGAGGATATGCATTTGAGCAAATGTTGTAAATTATCAGAAAGTGAGTGCAATAAAATCTCTTTATAATATTTCCACCTTTAATAGTTTTCCATATGGAGAAAGCCCCTGACTTAGATAACCCTCTTACATAGAAGTGATCTTCTAGGACTGCAGCTCCATGCCAGGGCCACCGTAACCCTTCCAAGCATTTCTTAACATGGTTTAAGCATATATGAGAGGATTAAAAATATGAGCTAGAGGGGCTTAAGATGTAAAGCATCTAAAGGAGATAATATAAAGTGAGCAATGGGCTAATACTGGGGCTACTATTATTGAAGCAATTGCTGCTGCTAATAATGATAATAATAACAAAAACAATAGGATGTGTGTGTATTTCATTCCAAACAGGTGTGTTACCAATGAACATTATTTTGTAAAATAACTTTTCTTTAGCAAAACATAACCTTTAACAAGTTACTCATGATATGAACCTCTGTTATATCACTTGTAAAATACAAATAATAGCTATCTCACATGGAATAATTTTAGGGGTTGAAAAATGTAAAGGAAATATTTGCTCTTATGCCTGGAACCATGGAAGAACTCAGTGAATGGGTGCTATTAATTGATTTTATTATTACTCATCACCTGTTTATTGCTCTTGTTCTTACATTTATATTGTGGGTAAATATATATACTTAGAAAGCCTCCACACTCAAGTAGATCACAACCTAGTTAGGAGCTTCATATATGCAGACATACTTAAAAATAATACTAGATATTTAAAGTGATAATTACAAATGAAAGCCAGGCAATCCATGCCAAAGCTGTATTTTCATATTTCCATGTACCTGTTTCTCACCCAAAAGAATACGGATAACATAATATTCTTGTTCATAAAGATCAAAGAGAAAGAAAGTATGTCATATCCTATTTCATCTTCTAAGATGTGTATTAAACCCATATGTCCTAAGAACTGCATCCAATATAAAGATATGTAAATATGAATGAAAATTTCAAAAGTCATATTCAGTCTAATTTGAAAATTAGTCCCCAGTGAAGAGCACAAATGACCGAAGTAGCTGAATAATATATCACTTGTACCCTTATAGGGTTTTTCCTTGATAGCATTTAAAGTAAATTTCTTACAGACAGTTATTGAATTTATTAGGTTGATTATCTGTTGTCTTTGTTGACAAAGCAAATTGAAACCCCCATTTCTGTAACATTCCTAACTTCATGGTGATAATAACAATGGCCACTGACAAAACAACTTTGACCTGGACTGACAGCTGGTGCGACCAGGACGCTTGTTCTTGGCTAATGGATATTGATTGACTTCGTGTGTGTCAGCTGAGTTAGCGGCAATTTTGAATGGATGAATAGGAAAAGAGTGACTCACCCAGTGAATAGGTAGGACACTTGGGGATGGGATGAGGGCACAGAATATCTAATGGCAGGTCATGCTTGGGTCTGAGACAGAAAGGGTAAATCTTTGCAGCTGTTATACCCCTGAGCTCATTCTGACCCAGACAAGTATTCAGAAAAGATAACTAGTGATCCACAGGGTTAGACTTGTCCTCATGGATGCCAATTAAACATTTTGGCTGAAAGTGTCCCTCAAACCATAGAGAATAATGGCATCAGTCTTTTAAATGAGTCTTCCCTTAGTTATTACATATCACAAGGAGTAGAAAATTAAACATTATTACTAGAATACTGAAAATAAAGCCATAGCAGCCTTTGATTTTGTACCCCAGCTTTCTTATTTTCATGATATAAAGCACACATCACATTTAAAAAATGATGAGAAAATAATTAGGAGCCGTTGTATTTCATACTAGTTATATGAATTGCATTTGAGGTTTTAAAGCAATCTGGCACAACATTGAAGGCATTTACTAATATATTGAGTGACAAAAATTTTTGATAAATCATCTTCCTTCCAGGCTCATTTAACCATTTCATTTATTTATTTTTCTTTCGGTAGGAAACTAAGGGTAAAGTTGGTAGAATGGTCTCACTGTTTGGAAAAGAAGAATTAGGAGTATAAACATGTGAGAAAATGTAAAAATAAATAAATCATTAATTTTGAGAAAAAAATCTTAAATGTGGTATCTTAAATATCAGTGGGCTGATGCTACCCAATAATTACGCACTGGACAAGAGATCTGTAAAATAAGTAGACCTGAGTCCTTCTAAGGCATATCTTTCTAGGGCATATATTTGCTTCATTAATAATGTGTTAAGGTGCTGCAATATAATAAATAAGGCCTTAGTTGTAAGTATTTAGAAAAACTGTATATAATTATATTCATTTTAATGATGACCCAAAGGTATAAAAATGGTTTTATGTGCTTTATTCAAGATGTAGGAAAATTATAGAATCATGCTACAAAAGTTGAGGATAGGACTACTAAAGTCCTAGCAAATAAAAATATATGAATATTTTTGTTAATGCTAGTAAATGTGGTAGTATTTCCAACCCTGCTACATGGATGCACAGTCAGGAAAAATGAGATCATGTTCAATGAATGATCTTGAAAGATATTGGCTCATGAGGAGCCTATCTCATAAATACATGCAATTCTTATGGTTTTTTTGTATCAATTAAAGAAATAAACTTAAATATGTGTGTTAATAAGAAAGGAAAGAAAGTAGAATACAAGCCAGATGTGGTGGCACTCAGGAGGCTGAGGAAATAGGGTCACAAGTTTGAGGCCAGCCTCAGCTACACAGAAAGACCCTGTCTCAAACAATCAAATACAATATAATACAAGACCCAGGGTCTAGTTTTATATCTCTAACACTGTGCAGTGTGGGACAGGATCTATGTGCTGGGTGAACTATTGTATCTATTGTCTGTCATTGAGAAGGGGTGTCAAGACCTTGTGGTAATATAACATCACTAACATGATGATTTATATCTCTGAAGTTATGTTGGCTTTTCATTTGGGTTACCATGAAGAACACAGGATTTTCTGCTCAACAGAGATGAACCATATTATCCATTTTGCAATAGGACTTGAATTTTAAGAAATGAACATTCAGAATAAACAATTTTTGTGATATTGAATATTATGAATCAGTCCCAGAAACCTGACCAAAAAAAAGGCCTAAGACAGGACACTGAATCTTGCTTGCCCACTACTGGTACAACTATCTGAGCAAGAACTGTTGCTTGTAGAGATAACTAGTTTATCTTTCACAAGCTCTCAACTATAACACATAGTAGATAATAAAAGTGATTCTCCTTTGATATTATACACATAAACAAGCTGAACTGAAGAACTGAGCTAAGATAAAATTATTTAAAAATAATAAGCATGTGTGTTAGCTATTTATTGCTTTTTTTACAACTCCTCCCCCAAATAGTGACAAAAATATCCATGATTTGTTACGTACAACAGTTCTGTGCACAGGCAGTTTGGATAGCTCTGCTGATCTCACCTAGACTTACTCATACAACTCTAGTCGTCAAGGCATCTTCAGTCAATTGTCTTTGCTATTATTTCACATACTTTTGTCTCTTCCATATGGCCCACATTCTACTGTCATAGCAAATCAAGAGGTTTGCCTTGTATAGAGGAATTGAAAAAATAGACGTTACTTCTTGATTGATGGAACAACACCACACTGTGTGGATCCAGCAATACTTTCTTCATTCAAGTCATAATTCATTCCCAACCCTTTCCCCTGTATTTATTCTCTAGCACTTCCCACTATTCTCTGTATCTCAGTTCAAAACTTCACTAAGTCTGTGAGTAAAATTGAAGAAAGTACAATTGGAGAGCAGGAATTATGAAAGTAATTGAAGAGTTATTTGGTTGTTGTTGTTCTAAACCCATCTCTTTTTTTTTAATTTAAAGTTCATAGTTCTGTATTGACTTTCACATAGAAAGAAATCAGCCAAATGCTTCAAGACTTTATAGAAAAATAAACTTTAAAAATACTCCATAAAGGCATGTGGGAAAACAAATGCTTATTTTAAAGCTAAAATGAGAAAGTTGCAGTGAAATACATTTATATATAACATGGATTTCACAAATCAATGTTTTGTGAAAATTTTAGAGGACAAAAACTTGTCCCAGTTTTTTTATGATTTTAGTTTCTGTTTGATAGCAAAACATTTCCCAACTATAAATCAAAACCTGTTGACATTAGGAAAAATAAAAATACATTTATTGTCTGTAATATGAAGGAAAAAAAATACTTTTAAAGTCATTTTAAATAAGGAAAAAATGCAAGAGATATGGTCATTTTTGTGTAAAGTAAAAACAGGAACATTGGAAAAGTATTAACAAAAATTTTAAAGTAAAAGAAACATTAAATTTAAGAGAACTTCTTAACAGTAGCTAAAAGTAAAATTGATGACAGTTGAGGTTCCCAAATCCCTGAACAACTTATGCTCTTCTACCCTTCACTTTCAAACAAAAGAGATGTTGAGCCACTGAGAAATTGCTACCCAAGAATGTCCAGTGGCTTGCCTTTCACTAATAAATCAGATCTTGCCTGTGGAAACAGAAGAGTTTCTCTATGCAACTCCCATGGAAAGGGTCCAAGCTGATATGTCCCACCTGGACAAAGGGAACCCTTTGTTGGCCCAGGCTCTGATTTCCCATCATCCATTTACATCTATCATAATCACTTCCCTCTCCACATGTTCATGTGACATATCCTTCAACTGTGTAGTTCATTTTCTAATGATCCTACATAATATTTCAGCATCTATTACCTACCTTCACATTTTGGCTTCTCAGCTCCTATTTTTTAAATCTCAAATAGCATCTGTATATTCTGTATTGTTAAACAATGATCTCAGACCCTTTGTGAATGGTTTTTAATTGAGAAAAATCCCAAGGAATTACCTTCCAGTAAGAAGCCAAGGGTCTCCCTCCTCTTATTCCAGAACCTCTTAGAAAATGGTACCCACCTTTCTATTAGTGGTGCAAAAATCAGTAGACTGGCCAGAAGTTACTCACCTCAGTACAGCTGCTCACTGGATTGTATTCTCAGCATCTTGTCTAGGCCCTTCTAACTACAACATTGCTGTTTCATTTCCTTCTCCTCGCTTCTTGTTCTTCTGGAACTTGCTGTTCTTTATCATTACTATATTTGCTCTGTGTAGCTTTCTATGGAATCTCTAAGTTCCTTGAAACTTTTCTTAAAAAATAAAGTCCTTCAAAGCAAATAAGTTTCTTTCCTTCAATTAGCCTGAAACACTTTCAGTTATTTGCAGCCAAGTACCCTAGTGTGACCAGCACCATAGTATATATGTAGCAAGTATAATTTCAAATCACAGATAGACCAGATGAAAAATACTTTTTAGTTTTCCTATATCCACTCTAATTGGATATGTTCTTCAGACAGCAGAAATCAATCTTAGTTGATCAGGGAAAACTCAATCATTTCAGTGTTACTTCATAAATAAATCTCACAGGTCTCCTTCTAGTTTTTGGACTTACACAAATAATGGGACAGAGGAGGCACCTGTGTCTTGGTAGTTGTCATCTATTGTGATGCCTGACTTTCTTCAAGATTCATGGGCATTGTTGTGTACTGAATTGTGTCCTTCAAAATTCATGTGTCAGAGTCTTAACACCTAGAACTTTACAATATAACTATATTTGAAGCTAGGCCCTTTAAAGGGTTGATTATATTTTTTAGCAGTATCTATTTATATTTTTAAGTTTTTATTAGTAGATGTTTGCATTACATAATGATCATATTTGTTGTGAGGAGTTGGTACCTGTACACAACACATCTCAATTCTTTTTTTTTTTTTTGGTACCAGGGATCGAACTCAGGTCCTTGCGCTTGCACAACAGGTGGTGAAACCACTGAGCTAAATCCCTGGCCCTCAATTCTTTTTTTAAATCTCCTTTCCCTCTCTTCCTTCCCCCTCTATCTCCTGAACCCCTTCCCATTTGAAAAAGAACTTTCTATTTCCTGTTATCTATCTTATTTTTCTCTTTATGTACATTTTGGGTTTCTCATATAAGAGAAACCATGCAATAGTTAAGTTTATGTGTCTAATTTCCTTCACTTAACATTATGGTCTCAAGGTGCAACCATTTACCTATAAATGACTCAAGTGTGTGCTTCTTCATGGCAAAGTAGTACTCCATTGTGCATAAATAGCACATTTTCTTTATTTATTCATCTGTGGATAGCCATGTAGGCCATTTCCAAGGAGATGGGAATATATTCCGTATTCTTGGAGAGGTGGTTAAATTTAAAATGAGTCCTGCACTGTGGTCCATAGTCCAATCTAGCTGAAGTCCCTGTAAAATGATATTAGCATGGGGGTGTGCACACATAAAGGTAAGATTATGTGACAGCATGGTAAGAAATGATCACCTGCAAGCCCAGGAGAGAAGACACAGAAGAAATCAAACTTTTCAACAGCTTTAACAGGTACTTTAGCTTTCAGTACTGTGAAAAAAATAATAATCTGTTATTTAAACCATCCAGTCTATCATATTTTGTTATAACTGCCCTAAAATTAACATAGCCATCGTCCTATGTTAATCATTACTTTTTTAACCACTTACTATTTATAATCTCTGCATATTTAATTCTGAACCTCCTTCAGACACTTCTTTGACCCTCTTGGGCAAATCTAAAATCCTCTGAAACCCATACTCTTAAATATTAGATTATTTCCCTATAAACTATACTGACATTTTCTTGGTTCATGCATGGACATATTGTGTCTTCAATGAGCAGTACATAATTTATAATATTTAGATTAAAATTACATTAATGACTAACACTTTTCAAAACTAATTTACTATTTGTGGAGATTAGCCACTTTGCTTGAGAACTCCTGCACCCAGTGAAAACATCTTATTAGTCAATGAGATAATTATTGGATGTGGGACTCATCATCCCTTAATAACTACTCTATATAGAAATATTCAGCTCAAACATTTTGCTAGTTTTATTTACACAAAAGAAAATTCATATAACTAAAGATAGCTATATAATAATTTTATATAAAACATATTAATTGTGATATTCTTGAAGCATCTGTTTAGAATCAAATTCAATGTTCTAAAGTGCACTAGGATAAGTGATCATTTAAATAATTCCTTAGTAATTGGTACATATCATAATTAATATTAACTCATGATTTGCTGAAATTAATAATTCATTAGATTTTGTTTCTCTTTAGTTTTCATTTTAGAAAGAAATGGGAAGTTTTCATGAAGCAAAGAAGAAAAGATAGCTGATTTTCCAGTTGAGAAATGAGAAAAATATTAGTGGACAGCCAACATCTGGTATCACTTAAGTTTATTCTGCATAGGAAAAAAAAATAAAAATCATTCCAGAGGGAGCAACCTTGTGCTTGCAGAGAAATGAAGATGACATGGTAGAGGTTTTTTTCAGTGATTAAAAACCTTCCATTTCTACATAGCCTAATGACAAATAGAGCATTTATCTTTGTTGGGGTTTTGCATTTTACTGGCTAATACACAAACTCTAGAGGCAAAAATGCTAAAATCCATTCCCAGAGAATGATACCAAAATAAGGCACTACAACCTTTCCAACTCTTTTGCAAGCTACCTTCAAAAGCAGCCATAGATGTAAATGCATAACATTCAAAGATGAGAATTTGTGATTGCTCTCCTCTTTCAGGAAAGTAAGAAGGATTATGTCCTTTCAAAGTCAATGTCTATTATTACCAGGAAATCTGGCCATATTAAATCCACTGATGTTGGGAGTACAGATGTTGTAGGCAATAACACCTGTATGAGTGGTGAACTGAATGTTGCTCATTTGCCTTTTCAGCATTGTAAAAGAGACCAGAGCTTAATGTATTTGCAATGTAGCTACATGACTGCTATGTGCACAAATATAAATTCCACACCTGCATAGCAAATCAGTCACCTCACTGAGTCACATAAGCCTAAGGCAAGCAGGATAAAAAACTGAGACTCTTGGCTTTGCAACATAGAATCCTTCACTTGCTGCAAAGAGGTTCATCTAGGCTCATTTACATGATTTTTTACTCTAGCCAGCCTATTTAATGAACCCTTTGTGCAATTACAGTATTGTTCTCAGTTCTATATGACTATACTAAAAAGCTATGAGTTATAAACTTTATAACATAGTTACAATATTGATACTAAAATGTAAATGAATACACTAAGGATGGAAGCTGACTGACTGTAGAAATAAGTATCTTGGGGAAAGCTAGACTATAAGAATAAAAATTTTAAATATATGTGACCAAAAGAGAATTATTTTTTTATGTAGGAAATATGTTTCCTACAATCAATGTCCCCAGTAATCTAAGACATATATTTCTAATCTCAAATACCATATGATTAGAGTATAGCAGGTAATTCCAGGAAGATATGCATTTTGAAAATAATGGAAGATATAGATTAGATACAGATATAGATATGACAATTATAATCAAATATTAAATATTTTGCTAGACAATAATGTTCAGGTACCAGTTGCTTCTTTCTTGTTGGTGAATAAAATTTTATCTAATAAATTGTGGTCTATTTCTATATAGAGTCTCCAAACAAAATTACCCACTTTTCCACTCTATGGAATTGTCAAAAATCACTTGAGGCTTCTTTTGATCAATTTGAAAAAAAGGCACAAACTGCCAAAATTCAGCATCTTCAATATTCATGGCACTTGATCTTAAATGCCTGTGATTCTTAGCCCTTAGTGTTAACAGCTCTTAGTTTTAAGGCTCCTGGTGGCTTCTACTCCTATCAGCTCCACAGCAGCCATAGCTTGTGACCCCCTTGGTGGTTTCTAGAACTTTTCCACAAGCTTCTACCATATGTCTGGGGTTCTCACAGATGAATTCAGGTTTCCACTGGTCTCTGCCAGTTGCTACAGGTCTCTACCAGTGTCTGGAATGTCAGTTATTTTTAGGGCAATCCACTTAGCCCACAGTATCAGAGATAAAAATCATGAGTAGGCAACAGGACCACTCAAGCAGAGCTTTTCTGGGATCTCTGCTGCGGCACAAATGGGTAGCACCTATATAATCACTAATGGCTTTGTCTTTAAGTATTTATATATA